>QNGE01002339.1:0-118100 GCA_008508345.1 Paragonimus westermani | reverse complement strand
AGAGTAGTGTACTACTCACAATTTGGAATCTAAATGGCGAGCGTAAACCTAATTAAGTTGATGGACCAGAAGCGACTCTTGGAATAATGTGTACGCGCTATGAGGGACGTGTCAATAGGAAGAACGACAGTGTACTACTGCCCAACGTGTGTGACTACACGTCAGCCGTGCAAATGAGGGTACACGTTTGTGATCCTATGTTTCAGCATAACCTACACAAGATTTCGTGTAGAAAACAACTTTGCGGGCCAAGCGTCTTTGCGGTCTCAACAAGTATCCTCAATAACCTTGAGGACAATAGTTGTCAACAGGCCGTTGCATCGAGCCAGACAGTATGCGGTTCATTTTCATTGTGTCAGATCTTACTTTAAGAGGTGGAAAACAACTAATATAGTAGAATGCGGGTTTTAAATAACCTTGAAATGTAGGTATAAAAGTTAGGAAGTCATTCCATCTAAACTACATAAACGGTGAGTCTTCGGTCTCTTAACAAAACATGACTGATTAGAAGGCGCAAGTTTGTGCATTGACAGAAAGTAATACGCAGTTATCTGAAGGATAAATGTCCAGATTTCATCACAACCTACATATGTCGCTTTGCTTGCTGCCACACGAGTTGTTGCTGTTAAAAGTCGTGAACAAATTAGAATTAGACCTTCGCACAGTTTAAGGTAGTTCGTATTCGGCCGTATTTATATGACCAATTGTTTTGAATGGACAAACCTTATAGGATTATTGCTCTAATGAAGTGCTCTGGAGAAAACATTATCAACATATATGAAATGCAGTTTATCCGAGTGACACCAGCTAACATGCTCTCTCAAAACGTATAAGTTTCCGGAAAGATTTCGGCGTTCGTCAAAACAACTCTTTTTAGAGTTGCTGATTATTCATGTGGTGTGTTAGCATTTGTAACTGATAACTCCGAGTAGACTAAACAGTCGAAAGTCAATATGTTTTCTTCAGCAATAGGCCCAATGTAGCCTGTCTGGTGAATCGGCTGTGCTTAGTTTCAGTTCTAACAATTCACCACGGATGTTTCTTTTCGAGTTAACCAACCTTTGGGGTATTCTGAACATATGGTGCTAACTCGACGGGACACACTTCGTTATCCTCATTTGAACTAGCTAATTCGCAGTTCAGAACTTTAGATTTGACGTTAAAAACTCCCATAGTGAATTTGAAACATTTAAATAGAGGATGGTACTGAGCGTAAAATTTGTGAGTCTACAATCGCTGAGGTCTCAATGGCACCTTACTGTGTAATCGATGTGGACGAACGCAGTGTTCTGCGTTAGCAGCTGGCAAGACAAGTAAGGTGACATTAGTGGATTGTAATTAGTGACGGCTTGCACGACTTTTGCAGCCTAGTTTATTTATTGACTCTGGGTCATGGCCCTTTACTGAACATCAGGATTTTGCGTGACAAGTTAAAGTAATCGAAGAAACTAGACGGATTTTGTAGAAGCCAAACAAGGAAGCAATTGGAAATTTCTCATTCATGCAATTTTAAAGTTTCTGCGCTGAACTGAGTTTGATTTTCTCCAGTTCAAGATAGAATTTTGAGCAAGAGCAAGACTTTGAATTTGCTAAAATAAGAAACGGCTTGTTGCACCTAGCAGAATGAGAATTTCAGACGATCAGTAACTTCAGAAAGCGTGTGGCCAAGTCAGACAGATAAGAAACCTCATATACAGAGCCGCGAAACAATTGGTATGTTAACTGTGAGATAATTGGAGACGACATAGAGTTTCTGTCTTTAGTTGATGTTCAAAAGCACCACGATCAGCTCACGTTGTGCTTGTCAGAATCTACGTCGCGGTTGTTCGCAGGTCTATATTCCATTTGAACGTACATTACGTGGCTTCGTCAAAAACTTTTGATTTGTGTCGCACGTGCGCATATATTCCTGAAGGAGAAGCTGTATGTTGTCGTGGTTGCCTAGTGGTTCCACTTAAGAACTGTTTTTCTTATTTAAACGGATAATCTGCAACTATCACAACTCACAGCGAACTCACTGAAGTAAAATCACACAAATAACTCTGTCAAGTAATGTGTCTCAAATATTTCTACAAGATAAGTTTGCCTAACAGATTTCCTGTCCATTTGATTAGAAGGCTGCTCTATGCTGGCGCCTATAGCCAAAGATTTAGTCCACCAATTTTTCAAATGCGATCATGATCTGTTTACAAGTACCGCATAAGCATGATAGTTACATGAGCCATCATAATGAGTTCCCATCAAACAGAACAACAGTTTCTCATTCAACCAAGTTTTGTCTACATCTTCTTGACAAACTTTTTTTTATAATCGGCTCCATTGGCCAAGAAAAACGCAAACAACATTGTTGGCTGAGTCACTGAGTAATGTAATGCGCACCGACGGAATTGTAGCTTTACAGCAGCCCTATTAAGGTGAAAAGGCAAATGATTATTTTGGGTTTCCCAAAAGAAACTACAAAGACTGAATAAGACCCGGTTAGTTGTTTATGTAATGACAAGCAATTAAATCTGGTAAAATGCGCTGTGGGCTCGAATCAATGTCAATTGCATTGGATGAAACAGTTAGTTGGATTCTACAGAGGAACAATACCCCTTTCAGTTAACAGTCTAATCTAGTCAGATTTTAGACCGAATTATTGAGCACCACCAAAGTCTGTTTGCTTGCAGGGGCTGATATGATGGCACAGTAGTTTGGAGGCTTCTTAATCTCGAAAATGTCTAAAGTGTGCTTCATCTACGGTTCAAGCGGCCACTAGAGTTCATGTATAGGTCAGGTCTGAAAGTCACTATTCAGTCCTCTCTTTAATCCACAGTTGGCTGGACGTTTTCACGGCTGGGCAATGTGAAAGAAGCACAAGGATATCCGAACGCAGACATCGCAGTCACACTGACCCCAATATACTACCCACATATTTATTTGATGAATAAACTATCCGACAGAAATTCAAAGGGTCATGGCTTGCAGGTAGCTTGAATATCAGGAGCATTTTTAAAAACTGCCCATTTTACTCCAAGTGATCTTGCGACAGACGTCACTTAGTTCTAATAGCATGAGAGGACGGAGCACGTGGTCAGCTCAAACAGCTTCACAACAGCTATTACATTCTCTGTGTACCAATTGCAAAATCGATAACCTCTGAGTTTGAACTGTATTACGAACAGCTCTGTATGGGTCCTTTACCAGAGTTAAGTAGACAGAATCGTTGAGAAACGTCCTGCTTTGTTTGACTAGCATACAAATGGGGTTGAACAGCTTCAAGTTTCAAACCTGTGAGCTCACCCGATTTTGATTCTACGTGAATTTTGGCACCTATAGGAAATCTTGCACACTCGTCTTTGGTCGACAATATTAAATCTTGCAGATAAAAGTCGATTCGACGATCCGCTCAATTCGGACATGTTATTATACACGAAGCGGCGTATAATGAATTTCTTTGGAATGCACATGCCTGGAAAGAAAGACCGGAAACTGCTGTGTGAAACCTTAACCTTTAATGGCACAAATGAAATGATGAAATGAAATCTTTATCGTTTGACTACTGCTTAGGTTTTCGTTCATGAGTTCAAACCGATTTGCTGATAAGTCGTCCGGATTGTAAGGCGATGACGTTAAAAATCAACGCCGTTGACAGAATATCTTCATTCCACTCGTCACATTCAGTGCATACATTGTGGCTTAGTGGGAATACTTGTCTCCGTTCACCTCGCTTTTGAAAGCACACGCCAGCAATTTTCAGTGGAAGCTTCAATACTTCTCTTAAGTTCAGAAAGTTGAATAACAGCGTTTTATTAAAGGTGGGAGCTGTTTCATTCGCCGAGGCTCTGATATAAGCTGTGACATTCACCTGTAGCGCGTTATATCTGCAAAATTTCACAGAAAATTTTGTCAAAAATTTCTATTCATCGCGTCTGCATGGCGTCTCACCACTTGATGAGTACTTGGGGCTCATCTGCTATGACGTATGTCAAGTGACTTGTCTCTTCCAGTCGGAATTTCAGTTTTTTCTTTTTTTATGAATTGATGCAGCTAAAATGTGGAGGTCTTGTGAACGTACTGCTTACTGTTCTTAAACAAACACACCTCGTCTTATGTTTGTTCGGACATGCTTCAACGAGTACATCTGTGGGAACCTTGCCACCTGCTGCCTAAATGTTACCAGAACCTTTTCATCCTTACTCCATTGAAATAATCATGGGAGTAATCGAGTGTTTGTACGCTCGTTTTATTTTCCTTCAGTCTCATTGGACGTTTCCACAACCACCGGTTAGGTGGAAAAATGCCTTGGTTGGCAACACAAAGCTACTGTTTATCTTAAATATCCAGCTTATCTCTATCTATCCAGTATTTGCAAAAGAGAATGTAAGTAGTTGTGGACTGTAGTAAAAATGATTATAAATATGCCGCTATAAATTAATGAGTGCTCGAACAAGACCAGTAGTAAATTTTTCCCCAGTTTCTGCTGTCTCCCATAAGAACGGAGAAAATGCTGGCCGTAGTCACCCTCACCACGTTATTACAACCCAGCCACCTACATTACCGTCAGTATACCGAATGACAGGATGGAAATCGCCACTACTGTTGAATCTCACAGTCTATCTGAAGAATCATCTGTACGTAGCTACGTATATAAAGCCGTATATTAGAAAGGGTCGTTCGGAAATAACACTGAGAAGTTAGAGTTAGGTGACTCAGTGAAACCGTTCACGAGTTAGTGGTCGGTCAGTCTATTTTTCGTTCTTCGACATTTACTAGCGCACCGAATGCTGTTTCTCTATTGTGAAATTAGATGAAGTTGATTCTTTTGAGAAATGTGATACATTTTACTGTCTGGCGGAAAATGGTTGTTGGTTTGTTGGTGTTGGTTTTGTCATCAACCGGAACAACTAATAACTAATTAGCAATTCAGTTTATGCATGCTAATCTAATTCACCCAATCTAAACATGGTCACGAAAACATAATTTATATCAACAATAAACGTTGCGGGTTTGATGGAAACATCCGATGCTACCCGGCTAGATGAGTGAGTGATTGATTTCCAAGGGTTAACTTGCCGACACTTTGGTACGAAGTCTGTAAAATTTTCCGATTCTAGTCAATATTAACAAAATTTGTTAGAAAATCTGGAAACTCGATAAACAAACTGAGGTACTTTATAGTCATACTGAGTGCTGACGCACCTGGTGAACACGTTTCGATCATATCAGCTTAGTGAAACATTTATCCTCACTTATAAACCTTCTGTTTATGATAAACATTAGTTAAAATTAGGGCTAAAATAAACCTCTATGTAACTGTCGCTGTAACTGTTAATTTGAACGTCTCTACTTCGTGACTTGTTCTGATGAAACATAGGGGGCTAGTACCGAGAAAGAAACACAATTGTTTTTACAAACTCATTTTGAGCAACAAAATGTGAACTAAATAGCAAGAAGACTTACGGTCAGGATAGAAAAGAAAGGCAACCACCGAAAGTTAACGGACTGACAAGCAGAACCCGGAACTAAGTGTAAATGTTTATGACATGTTTGCACCTAGTAGATAAAGGAAACGTACCGTACTATTTCAGTAGACTAGGTTGGTGTGAGTAGAACAGCCAAACTTTCATGACATTTCAGCAAATTTTAGCGATTCATTCGCTCACCCACAAACTGCTCAGGTGAGAATACATTTCCAAGGATTTTCAGTTCTACTGGAAAGATCCCGTGAACTATAATGGTAGTGCCCCCCCCCCCGAGATTAGTTGACTGCCACATTACTCAAAACGGAACAAACCAGAATAACGTGATCGGTTTGACTGAGACTTGGTTTTTTTTAAACACAGGGAGGCACCGACCCTCTGTTGGAAGATATTTGATGAGAGTCTGGCATCTTCAAGAGAACCTTAATTGCTAAAACCTGCGATCATTTGTCTATATGAAACAAATTTCACTATTGGTCGTCTGCTGGTAGCAGTCCGAAATTTCAGTCCTTCCACTTTGGGGCAAGTAGACCGCAAACGTCTATCCATCTCTCATCTACCTAGGTCTTTTCTGTACAAACAGCGGACATAGTAGTTTATGATGAAGCCCGTGACTTTCGGCTTCATGAAAGATCGGCTGATGAAACAGTGTTTGGTCCAGCTTTGCCAGGTGTATGTTTGTGAGGGATGTGTATATCTTGAACGTTCACACCTCGTGAGTTCGTATATGCAATGTAGTCCACGTGATATTCCGCCGTGGATTGTAGACACCACTTACCGTCTATTGAAATACTTTTATTGTCTGGGTATTTGTACCATACAGGGTACAGAAAAAGTCCAAGCATAATCATACATGACCTCGAGAGAATAGCATGTAACAAACGTAGACAGTTAGCAGACGCCTTGGAACTAGTAGATTTCTCTACATCCGACAAAGCTAACATGTCTATCGGCGCTATCCTCACTCTCAATTTTAAAGTATCATCTGTGGGAAGCTACCCATTTTTGCATTGTTATAAACAGTTTCGTTATACACAAGGTGTTCTGTTTCGAAATGAATGAACAAAACAAGTGTATTATTAGCGCTTTGTAATGTTGCTATCGTGTGCTCACTTCAAGGTGAACAAGCTGATGTCATTGACAATTAAACAAGGCATGAGTGAAGCTATATCAGTCTGTCCCAGAAAATTAAAAAGATAGTTTGAAGATGGTTTAAAGTATCGACCAATAAACGTATGACATTATGATAAGTGTACGAGGAGACGGAGCTTACAGGTTGTTTAAAGGTTGGAATAGTTATTGATGAGCGATTCACTCATGTTCACTGTAGAAGGATGGAATGGATGTTTACACCTGTGTAATACGGTTCTTGAAACCCGAGTGGAGCACAAAGCAAAGAATCCGAGTGGATCTGCACTCGAATAGAATCAAGTGAGAAATGCCTAAAAAGGTGGAACGAAGTCGTCTGCTTTTGTCAGTCTTTGTGTAAAGCTGACGCGGAAAATTCTGGGAGCAGAGAGTTTAAGCATTCGTTAGCGGCTAATCTGAATAAAGTTGCAGCACAGCATTTGATGACGGAATATTCATATCAGTTGACCAGTATAATGCATTTAGGAGGGAAAACAGCGTAAAGTAGTCGCATATGTGAGTAAAGGTTTTGAGATATAACCATTTACAAGTGTGGATGTGCAGTGGATGTTAGGTGTTAAAAGTTAGAGTCTGGGTTTCATCAACAATTCATTAATGAGACGGGTCGCTTCATTGAGTAGAGATCATTCAGCTTGGAAACACACTGGAAACCACAGCAGTTCAAAATTATAGGAAATAAGAAAATGACAATCCGCGAAAGAGTTTTCCTTTCCAGCGTGATTCTAAACTCTGAACGTTAGCCGTTCTAATAATTGAACCATCATGTAGAACGTTTGTGAACGTCCACGAACTACATACAGAAACATGCCAAGGTGCGATGTACAGTCTGAAACTCATAGCAACGAGGTGGGTTGCATCAGAGCATTTTGTCAACAGACACACTATGTGTAACATCTAATAAACCCAAACTACGCACTTAAGTGCTCCGTAATCGAAAACGCCACAATACTACCGTATGAATTCTGACATGTCGACCAGTTTTGCGTGTTGGTCTGCTCTGGTCACTTACAGAAGTGCTACCCTCTTCTTTGCTGAGACGTTCGCTTTGTTCTGGCGCAACTGCATATGAACTGGTAGACAACAAAGTTTTGTCACTGTTCGAATTCCATTTGCCAAGGCCTCTCTGTTGCCAGTGAATGAGGGTTACAGGACTTACTGGGAGTTCCATCTGCTAACCTATCTGACAGTACATGTAGCTACTATTTTCTCACTTACACCCATGGCTTGTGAAAGAGATAAAGTGCAAGCGCCTTCCTATCGAACGAGTTGGTTATGCACCACTGACTGAGTACAGTTTGAAGAGGAACACTTCATGCGAACCATTATTTGGTTGAATTTGAGGTAAGTCATTGTCACTATTAAGCTACAAAACCGAAGCCACGGTTAGTACCAAAGAAGCAAGTCACACCCAGTCATCCCCAATAAAGATCAAGCGTCAACGGTGCAAACCGGAGAAGAAAGTCTGCAGTTACTCATACTTATCTCAATAAATAATTGCGTTAGCTACTATTCAACAGCACTTAACAACTGGACAGTCTTGCAATACCTGACTCCGAATATGCTGATACGGGCGTACTGTACCAAATATTATCTAAGCTGTGGTCGTTTGAAACAAATGCATGGCCTTGAGGTAAGCTGAAAACTGAGATCGTTCAGTCTTTCGTCGTTTAGAAATTGCGATACTCTCAAAAACTGAAGTATGTACTGACAAGAATCCGGTTCTTACCTATGATCACTTCAGGGTGATTTTGACGATCGTTGAATAGCTATCCACCCGCTTTTTTATTCATTGGTTTTTTTGCGTAAGTATGTTAAAAGACAAATTCTTTGTGTGATTTTGTTCCACGCTTGTTTAGTTTGTCTGAAGTGTTCTGCATCTCGACAGAGCGTTTGATATTAAAGAATTTTCAAATTGTTGCACATAGATGCTATTTAAAATTCAATTCTTTTTAAGATGCGCTCAAAATTAAAAAGCATACAATCTCAGCATAATTGAAGTTAACCACCTTATAAGACACTTTCGCAATGTCCCTCTAATCCTAGGGTGAAAATAAGTTGTATATCTTCAATTCTGCTGTAGAATGTCAGCAATAACTTCCGGGCAAAGAAGTCAAAAGTTCTCTGGCACAGAACACAAATTATATATTAAAACGTGCGTTAACTTATCTAGCAAGTTTCTTCGGAAACCCACTATCCGGTTCCAGTGAAATATTCGAGTTGGTGAGATAATCACATGCATTCCAAGAAAGTAGCCGGATCCTCTCTGAGTTGAAGGCGATCACTAAGAACGATCACCTCCTTGAGCGCAAGCTATAGAAGAAAAGAACTGTCGTAACAGTCTGAATCTTAATCCGTAACTGAAAATGCCCCGGACCGTTCCACCTTACACGGTTAACTAAAGGCGCATTGAAGTCCGTTTTGACTGCAATTGTGAGAAACATTTTTGACTCGTATCTTTGACTTTTACTGAAATTGGCTCATCAGCCTATTTACCGCTTGCATAATAGTCATTTCACATTATGCGAATTTTGCATTCTGGCTACCGCGTGAGAAATATGCCAAGTATATTTGTTGGGTTTGCTCACGACAAAATGGATGGCCTTCCAATTAGCAGTTGGCTGTTGTATCCAGGGGAAGATTTAGCGACGTACAAACCATTCAGTTGGTCATAACCGTCTATAGAAAACAGGTAGATTACATCTTGTTTGGATTTACTGGTGTTGTTTATTCAGACACACCCTGATCAGGACAACACACAAGGATTGGAAAGGTTGTGCGAACACTTTATTCAGTTGAATAAATAAGTAACACTCGTATTATGAGGCAGTATACATTATGACATCTTTAAAACGTTGTTTCATCTCACTGACATATAGTAATTGTGGTCGCATTTTAATTCAACTCATGGGCTCTAACAGAATAACTTAATGGAAGAATCTTTATTGCCAGTAGCTGGAAGCCATTTTTATGCCTGCTCAGAGATTATCATATCTAGTTCCTGGTAAATGTTCAGGAAATTCCGGTCTAGGCAGAGGCGCTATGGCATAACTGTTGACTTGCAACTGTTAGTGACCAGCAAGTATATCTTCCTCTTCTGATGAACCGCAAGACCATTCAGCCTGTCGTGGAAACTATCAGCTGACGTATCATTAAGACGATAGTTTTACATGGCGTTTGACGATTCTCAATCTAAGGTTTTGCTGTAAAGAGAACGCAGACAAATTGATGAAATAGTGTTATATCAGAACTTGGAATTTCCCACTCATGAAAATTACCGGTAAACCAGGGGACCAATTTTAACCGTTTGCGTTGCCCAACGTGTCCACCGGCAAAACTTATTTATTGATAACCACAACAGCTTCATTAAACAGACAGTAATTGATGGGTGTGAAGAGCGTTTTGAAAAATTTCGATTCAGTAGAGTTTAACGGTTTTGAATTTTTTAATTTACGATGGGCTGTGTTACCGTGCTTATTGCCTTGACTAGACAACGGTAAATAAAAAGGGGAAAAAATCTAATCCTATATGTCCATTAAATGAGAACAAACGAACAGTTATTGGAGACATTTTCGAATTTTTGCTCTGTTGGTGAACTTTGTCATATTCACGATATTCAGCTATATATAGTTCTCCATCTAATGAGATAAACATCCTCTGCCACAAAAGAACTGTAAACTCAACGATGTATTGAGTTCACACTCGACAAACAGAGAGAAAGTACGGAGTAGTTAACAAACTACGGAGCGATTTATTGGCAGATGAATGCGCAGTATAACTGTTAGACTCAGGAGCTGTGTCAGCCAAGAATTTGAGCGCTTAGCACAAACATCGTGTTTCACTATAGTTTAACATTTGAAAACCTTTCTAATGCTTGAATTCAAGAAACGAACAGGTTTTGGCTGTGTTAGCTGATGCTTCTGTCACATAGAACCTGATGCACCGAGGACAGTTTCGAATGAATCATTACGTGTTCATGTAGTTACCCACTAGTTATCATAAACAAATCGTATCGTCAAGTTTGTATTGGCCCAAATACGTTGAACTGAAAGACAGAAAATTGAAGTGTTTCTTCACAACAGGATTTCCTGTAAAACGAAACATTTCGCGGTTTTGTAGTGGGTTCACAATAAAGGTTCTGACCGGTTGTACCTTTAATGTTGACGTCCTCTCGTAATGGATATTCACCTAATCGATTTTCTTTCGACTTACCAGTGCATGGCGCACAGTTTTCTAAAGTGTACCGCCAAGTTTTTTCACGCACACACACGATATTCCATGTGGCCACCTTCTGTTTTTGACTGTCGCGAAAAAAGTGATTTTCAGCAAATATTGTTTGATGTCGTATTTAAATTTACTGTCTTCCAAGGAAACGTTATTACATTTGCTCATTCGTGTATTCAGAATTCTTGTATCTCAGTCGACCAAACAACTCATGAGGCGCGTGAAGTTCCTTTCTCCACTTGCTCAATCCATCTTATTTTCACCTCTCTATTTTCTGTTCGTTCTGTTTTCCGTATTCTTTATTGCACACCGCTCAACTGGATTCGTTCAAATTAATCCTGAAAGCAAGCATAAGTTTTGGTAATATCTGCTATGCAAATCGGAAGCTCAGGTTGGTTTGGTGGCGATAACTCAGTGTGCATTGTACAACCCTATGTGGTAAGTACCATGCGCTGGGTCCTGCTTGTTCCACAGAATTCAAAGAGAACCATGAAGTTTATTCTTGATCCCACATTTTGATATCATGGTGCGTTTGATACATCCCTCTCTGGTGCTCGGAAATACACGTGAGACCAGTTCCTTGCTCATTTCACTGGACACCTTTTGCAAGGTCGTTTGGTTTACTCAACGCAAAATCTGACTCCACATTGTTGTCAAACATTTGTGACAACTGGTATCGCTTGCCAAACAGCTCTTAACATTCTAACGGTTTTTACCGTGGTGAGACTGTATATGTTACACTCCTGATTCGACTGCTATACTTTCCATTCAGCAGTTCATCAGTGACGGTACTGCTGTGATACTTCAAATTAAATTTGTGAAGTCTTCGACTATGCAGCCGGGGTAAACATTGCCAAACCTCATCGTTCATTCAATTACAGTGCAACTTCATACAAGTGCAGCACTTCCATGATTTGTCCACTTATGCTATTGCCATGGTCTTATAAACTTTTGGTGGATGTAAGGTAGAACTTTTCTTTCTTACAGAGATTTTGTGAAGTTTCCCAACTGCAGTTAACCTCTTCAGTCATCGTACAACACAAAGAATATTGCATACAATAAGCATCTTGGACAATACAGTGGATCGCGTGGTTATCTCAGATGTAAAACACATCATCTATCAAATGCGGATTTATCAGGGGACCTATTGCAAGTCGTCACACTTTGCAGAAATAAACGCATTATACAACTAGCTGTATCGAAAACCAATGAAAAATTCCCAACTAAATTCGTTTTTGTATGTGCATTTTTTAGGTTGTTGCAACAGGATTGCTGTCCACGTTTTTCAAGAAACTGCTTTGGGCACTTTTTCGCGCTGGTGTTGAACCTGTTCACACATTGACTTTGTGTGTTAGACAGAGTATTCTGTTATAGACATTGTATCAGCATAGTGTACTCGGGAAATTTTGAAAGTCTATTCAGTTGTAAAACAACCTTGTCTGCAATCGAAGGCAAATAAAATAGTTCGCAGACCAACACATAACGCCCACAGCGCATAATGAACTTCATTGTGGTTCTGAAGTTGATCAATTGAGCATTTCATAACACGGCTGAGAGTCTAAAATATGATATAGAATTTTGAACATTTGGAGTGTTTATGAAATATTCATAAAATTAATTAGGCAAGCCGGAAAAAAAGTGCTCCAATGTGGACAAATCTGTTTTTCTTTAGTGTAAATGTCGTGCATGAAAGCGGAAAAGGAAGGGCACACTTTTCACCACAAAGGACCGTAATACGAACTTCCTTGGAGATTCAGTTAATCGATAGCGACTAACGTGAACTGATGTTTTATCATACAAGATCGTTGAAACTTAAGCTCGCGTCAGATAGCTTGCATTTTTGTGGCAAACAAATGGCGGCAAATGATTATTGGTTTAATGGGATGAAAACTTACTTCAAGTGGTAATTTTACCAGTGGTTGCTTCTATATGAATTTCCTTACCAGTTTTAATATAACCTATCAATATACCTTATTTTTTCTAGAGATCCATCTTCTTTCGCCCTGCAAGAGAGCTCCTGAGTGTTACAGTGATACTTCGCGTTTGTTTCAATTTGCTCTCTCTAATTGAAACGTTGTTAGTATTTCCCACTTCTGTGTTTAGACTTCTCCATCTTGGTTGTCCAAACAAACCAAAATTTATTTCAGTCTGTCTGGTTACCAAGCTAAAATCATAATACAATTTGACATGCACGTAACAATTCCCATGGTTACGGTCATCCATCAATGGTATCGATGGATGTTCTCCTTGTGTGCATATACGGAATTGTTACGAGGACAACACTGAGATATCTTAATCAGGAGCCATTAGAAACTGGTGGTCAGATGTTCATTAGTGCAGTATGTTGGCTGGAATATATTTCAAAGTACATTAGCCTGAGCAGCACTTTACCGATTCCAGATTGCATTAGTACGTATCCTCATTAATCTCAGTTTTTTAACCTATTTTACCCGACTTGTTTTGAAAAGTTGGGATACTTCGATAACTTTACTTCAGTAGAGAGATTCATAAAATTACTCATAGTTTTCCACTACTCGGTGATCAGTAGGCATGTTCACGTAGGCCATGCATCAGTTCTGCATAAGCTGGTGAACTTACAGCAGAATAACCTAGCGATTTTTGTGATTCTAGTTTAAATCAAAATCACAAAGTTACGCCAGTCAACACGTTGTGCCGAGATGCTTAGGAAATCTGTTAAAATTTTAATTGATGTGGTGATATTTCATAGAAATGACCGTTTTTGCATTATGTATGTTAGTCTTCCTTTTCATTGATTTTTATGACTGACTATTGAGCCTATTTTTATTCGTTCTGTACGAGCGCATTTCATGATATTGTGTTCGCTGGGCAAGAATACTTCTGCGCTGTGCATTCTACACATAATCAACACATTTTTGTTCCGGGATTAATTAGCCTGGTTTTCACGTACGTTGTCACTTCACATTTGCCTGATTGACTGACCATTTTTATCTTATCAATGTGAGATGGCACTTTTGGTGGTTAATCATTCTCATCGTTTACTCGTGTTTTCTGTTCCCCTTTTGAATTACTGAAGAAGCATTTATAACATGTGCAGCTCGTGACACTTTTTATGAATTATATTCATGATCTCTTTTTAAAGTCCTGTAACCATTCTCACAGAATTCATAAAATGGTAGTTGTGCAAATAGCTGCTATTTTTAGACATATTAGGCTTTCACGGTCAACTGAACTATTCACAAAGCCGATAGAACCGCAAATGTTGCATGGGTCAAGGCTTATCGGAGGGAGGTGTGTTTGCCATTTGACGCGATTTTTTGTTGTTAATTAGTTTGCGCTCGCTGGGTTTTCAACTGGATTTGATGTAATTGACAACTGGGTGGGGGGAGACTTGTATGAAGTGTCTTTGCATGCAGTGACAAGTTTTGGAGTCCGGTGAAGTAGCCTAGGCCGTTGATATAATTTCCGCTCTGTCCACTCCGAACCAGATTTGACGAGCTTTGTAGATGTCTTGGGAATCCTCCGGCTTTAGCTTATGCTTAGAACTAAGTGAACAACAAAAAACTGCACTGGAAGCGAATATTCTCGAACTGTTGTGACGTCATTTCATAAGGCATTACAATTCACTTGAAGAAGCTATTTCCTGGTTTTTCAAAAGTAAGCAACTTGCAGAAGACAGATAAAAAATGAACAATTCTGACTAAATTATCTTCATAGTGTGACACCAGTACCGTGCAGGTAATAAACGGTAAGATATCCTGTGCCACATGACAGGCACATTTAACTTCCACACAAACTCGGCGGGTGTTTATATCACTGATATATTCAGACCCTCACAACAGTGATAAGTTTGACCGTTTAACTGTGATTCTGTGAAAATTTATTCCGTCTGTTCTGACGCCCCCGTATGTCGTATACAGACGCTAGCTTGATAAGGGATATCAAACACAACTGATTAAGGATCTGTAGACAGTCTGCTATTTGCTACGGCCGTAGTGTTCTCATGAACTACTCACAAAACGAACTCTCGGCGTATTTAGAATTCCATTCAGCGATTCACCATGGTAGCATATAGGCTTGAAGTATTTCCGCTTCTCACTGAGCCCTCCGTTGCCAGCGAGCATAGGGGGTGGGCATATGTGAAGTCGAAACACCTATGACTGGTATGAAACATTGCATTTAATGCTGGATGGTTTTTGGGGTAATGATATTTAGGTTTGTACCGTGGCACGACAATTGTTTTGCGTTTAGGAACCGTTGCTTTTCGAACGGCAACTCGTTTGTCATAAAGTTTATTGAACAGTTGATCAAAAACTACCAGTTGAAAGTTCTCCCAAAAAACTGTCAACCTGTTCCATTCTTTGCTACCCTGATCAGTGCATGTTAGCCTTTAACAAGGGACTCTATCGATAGTTAATAAAATGTGCATTTTCTTATACCAAGCACATTGAGTATTGCACACGTATATTTTTACTTTATAAATTTATTCATTCAAAATCGGAAGATCCCAAATTCTGATAGAAATTGTCTACAATAAAATTCACTTTCGACCCACAAGTATCCACCTTGTGTATCAAATTAAACCAAAATTCGGTATGACGTATTTTTCTCTTACCAAAAAGTTATTTTCCTGGGTCATCATGACTTCGGCACATCAGTCCGTTATACACAAACACTTCCTCGACAAAAAGCGTAGTAAACCTGCTGTACACCTTGTTTTGAAAACAGAAGGTTGCAGTACGGCATTCACACCTTTCTGATTTAGCAACATTCACATTCATCTTGATATCTCAATTCATTTTTGATGGCAATCGTAATTAGGAACGATCAATTTCAATTAGATACAGTGACAGCAACAGCTAAATTTTCGCTCAACTGTTCCTTTCAGGATGGAAAAAACAGAATGTTTCAATTGCACAGGATGAAACGGTCCAAACAAACGGATCCGTATTTGCGCAAACCAGAGATGTGGATGTCTGCGTACGAGGTAATACGAAACAGACTGTACTGCCGTGAAAATGCATTGCGTACACAACTTTCTGCTCAGATGAGAATAGGCTGCTAGAAACCGAGACAGTCTCAGACCAAATAACCTCCATGTTTAATTGGTTCCCTTGGATAATGACATACTGATATTATTTCTGCATAAAACCGACTACATATTTGAGGGCTTTTGTTAAAATTATGTTGAGTGCCAAACAAAATGTGCAAGCTTTTTTGCTGAATGTTGAGCAGCTCATAAGAGGTAAACGAAGCAAAGTATCCGGATTAAGTGAAGCCTTCGTACACGTTGTCCTATTGATTATTTCCAAGCGGAGATCTTTGGTTTTTTACTTTCGTTTTGGTGGTTAGCCGAAAGAAATCGTCTACAGCTCAGATGTGGAACAATAAATACAAACAACACGGCCCCCAGGTGGGAATGAATAAGCAAAGCGCACTCGGATGAATATGGCCCGTGGTGAGAGGCGTTGGCACTAGTCATAGTGACTGGTTGACGAAATTGTTACAGTGTCAAGTAGGTGTTTTATGTCATCATCGGGTGGAGTAACAAGCAAATGGCAGAAATCAATTGATAAACAAGTAAAAACCGATCACTGGAGTTGGCGAACCGGAGAATTCGGTACCGTGTACGAGGACTGTTAAACTGATGACGGCAGGTAAGTGGTCACAGAGGTACGCGAGATTAAGCAGCGCATGTTAAATCGCTGAGCAGATAATGTGAATAAAATGAACAAAAATACTGTAGAATACCTTGACAGTTTACGACCACTGAAAGGACATAGCCACTGTAAAGTGGTTTCTACAGAGGTGGATCACATGACAAACCACATTTAACTGTTAAGGTGCGCAAGCCGAAAAACCTACGTCACAGATGAAAATAGAATTTTCTACTGCAAGTCGGATGCAATAAGCGCAAAACATATATATACGCTCCATGTCCCAAACCGTGCAACGTGTGAGCCGAAGTGGGGCAAAACGTTGACGTAGCGTAATCCTTGGCCGTACACATGAGGTCATGTGGTTTCCAAACCCATTGCTCTGTCTCACTTTCCTTGATTAATATTACTAACTCAAAACCTTAAAAAACCAGTTCTGCACTGAGAAAAGTTTTCCCGCTTTATTTGCAACAAGCAGATTGTAGAAAGGAATCCTGTGAACAGACGCAAAAGCCAACTTGTGTATTCACCCAGTTTTGCAAAAAATATCCCGGACAATTTGTTTATCGATTAGAAAATTTGATTTCAAGCTTCGTGTTGTAACTAAAAATGTGTGTGTAAAATCGACAAAAAACCGGATGACGTGGAATTTAGCCTAGTAGTTAACCAAAACTTGACATCAAAAATTTTGGGCCTGAATTTAAAAAAATCAGGTCCGAGTAACTTACAACACTGAAGCAACGAGGAAAGAAGGTTGTGCTGTCATACCAAAGTTGGACAAGAACGCAAGGGGTTTTAACACAGGCAAATTAAAGGACGGACATACGACCTTTTACCTTGATCAGGACGTAAGGGCCAGCATACACGTCTCTTTTCACTAGTGACAGGTATGAAACTGTTTCGGGCGCACAGTGTGCAGACAGAAATGGTACGGCTTGAGTGTACGCTGTTAACAGAAAAACAATGCAAATGTCTACAGCAGTACAAAAAGACAACTTCTATTCCATCCCTATGTAGAATTGCAAGACCAAATGTGTCCTGTTAATTTGCACATTGGAGAGTGTCTAACAACCGGAAGGCGATGAGTGATATCCAAGGTAATTTTGAAAAATTGAATCGACCCGACTCACACAGTCAGTAGTAATGTCGCTTTTGGTCAGTCCGCCACGTCACAGTTCTTCAACTCAATCATGTAAAGCGTCATATTCTAGACGTTGCAGACGCTATCAGAATTCAGCTAAGAGACTGCAGTCTGTGGTAGCAGACGTCTCCTATGTAATCATTCATTTTGTCATGATATCTCATTGCTGGAATAATTAAAACAGTACCGGAGTAATCGTGTGTGCAGTCTTCAGATGATGAATGGCCCATATTGCATTAAATTACACGCTATCCTGGCTGGGGAACTAATACTATTTTTATGGAAGTAATTTAACCAGAAGATGGTAAGTTGAAACGGAAATAATTTCCTGAATGTTGTCGTCTGATGAAACCTCCGGATATACCTGAACAAAGTATAAAAATAAATCGACATTTAAGGGAGTTTCAAGAAATTGAATCTGGCCTCTCAATGTTAGTTCATCTTCGTGAACTCCGAGTCACTCTATTGAAACCGGTTGAACAGTAAGTTGCATTTTATGTAATATGCAGCAGTAAATCGAAGTAAAAACAGTTTGAAGTCAAGTTTGCAACCATGGAACCAACAGATATGATTTTATCACTTATGTTCCCAGGTTAGCAACTTAGATCAACAGCCTACAAGTTGGTGATTGTCCAGTTATCTTTAAGATAAGTAGATAAGACTAGCATGCATTGCTTCAAAATTCATATATTGTACACCGTTTTTTGACAAAACTAGAAAGAATGGAATAAAAAGACCTGCAACCCTTTCATGAGGGGGGTTTAAATGGGCATAGAATTTGTTGGCTAAAAATAAACTAACATTTCAGGATTATCACATATTGTTGGGTCTGTTAAAGTTCGTCTGGTGCGTTTGTCGTCCTCGTTTGGTAGGATTTGGAGCGATAAATTTTTTGAGGCGTGTTTGTTTCGGTTGTGAAAAGCCGATTCTAAATTTGACCTTAATGGTTCCTGTTTCGTGCACCTTCGTCTACACCCGTTTGTCTTCATGAGCTCATTTCCCGTTGATTGGTGGCTGGTGAACGCTTTCCTGTTGGCCACCTTGTGTATCCGATTACTTCACATTCATTTTTATTGTAATTTTTCCTCAATAGCATCATACAAACTTCAATCCTTTTGATTGCCTTTTCTGACGTTTTTTGGACATGGAAGATAGCCCCGTTAACTCAACCGTCTGAATAAGCGTCAATGAAATTGACGAGTATGCGTTGCTGCGTGAATTAACCCTTAAATCGCCAGCAGCGGTTCAACACATAGATGTATCAGTTTGTTCCAAATACAACAAGCAAACATTCATGATATAGATCTTTCTAGAAAAAATATCCATCGGGCAGAAGGCTACTCCAGAGTGATATTCTAACCGTACCTTTCCCAAATCAGTAAAATGTAAATTTTTATGACGCCCTCTAAAGATCAATAGGTGAAAGCAAGCTTTTTGTGTTTATGTGTACCTGCCTGTCTGATACTCGGGACCATTCCATAGGAGTGTGCAGTGTTCTGTACACAGCGAATGGTGTGCTTTCCCAACATCCAATTCACTGATGTGCTTGGTTATTTTTGCTTGGGATATTGGCACAAAAATTTTATTCGGAACAAATGAGGCTGCAATCCAGTGAAGCGATTCAGTTTACAAGGGCTACACTTCGGTGGGTTTGATTGTCCTGTTTAGGTACTGACTACTGGCTTAGACCAGGCTTAGACCAATCGTCGTTCTCTTTTTTAATCATTCTGGAAATGTACTCTCCGATTTTGTTGTAACCGACTTCCCGATTCGCTACTGGTGAATTAACGTATAAAGATGAAAATTGTGCAACCGTTGGAAAAGGTACAGTATGTCATCCTACACTATCTTCGGAAGGATGATATTCATCATCATAATGCCTGAATTTGTGCGGCAATGTTCGTAGAAGATTCGGCCACACTTGTGAGAGAAGTACAATGAAAATTGAGCAACGGATATCTTGATATTCATCGATTTTGTTCAAGACTAGCTTTGACTTCTGTTCCTTCTGTTTCGTTTGCGCGTGTAGTGCAACGATACACCGAAACCAATAAAATGTCGACTTTTCACTTACTTTTAGCCAAGTCGGTCGATTTGATTGGCTATCACTAGTAATAAAACGGATCTTTCCAGCAGACAAACATGCTCCACTCATGTAATTCACACGGATATACCCCGTTTGAACTGCATTTGATAGGTATCCCATGTTTTAGGAGCTTCAGAATTGGCAGAGGCCTCCGAGTCTGAGTTAGATCTGAAAAACAAACCTACTTATCTTTATCACGGCTTTCAGTGGCTACCGACTATACAGAACGGAAATTCTACCATGCAGTCATAAGCGACAAACACAGTTCTGTTGTATCAGGTCACTTCATTTTATTAACCTGTGCCGTGTTTCAGCTCTCTACACAGCAGACTTTTGTCAGATTGACCAATAAACTATTGTTTACATGGCAGTACGGTTGTTTCTGTCTGACTCCTATGAAGGTCAGAAACAGTGACGTGTGTTAGTCAACTGTTGTTGTCGCGCCAACGATATCAATGGATCTGAACACAATCACTTGCCTGGGTCATAGTAAGGAATTAACGATACTACTTCAGATCACCTGCATTTCACTTTTTCAAACAATGTACACGGCGAAACTCACCGAATAATACTGAACTTCTATAGAGTAACTTTACTGTTACTGGAATGGTTGTTTCATTCTCATCTGACGCTCGTCTTATAACGACCTCTGCAAAAATTAGCTAAATTTTCTCACTCATTCCAGTTCAAGGATAGCAAAGATGTTGCGGTTTAAGCTCTTTTGAAGTAGTTGCTGCAAACCATAGATTAATTCATTATTCACTGCTATGACGTTAACACACTTTGGGTGTTTTACAAGAGTCTCATCTGCAACTGTCTTCTCCGACCTGTCTACTCTCAGCTTTCCTTTCACGCTCCCTCTTTTGATTAACGTAAACCTATTTTGCAATTCCACCTGTCTGAAATATATTTGTCGTATGTCGTGTCAAAAACTGTTAGGGACCGACAATACACGAACAACACTGATGGTCACTAACCGACAAAGTGACAACGATATTCGAACTGCTAATTGTTTTATCTCAATACCAACCTAATATGCGGCGTATACTGGGATTATCACAGATAATCCCTTGATTCGTCACAATCCTGGGAAAACGCATGCTGACTTTGCCATCGTAGTAAGACTGTTCGACATGCCAGCGTAAAGCGAGTAACTAGGCTTGAGTAACGACTTGGGGTTACGAGATTTACTGTTTGTGTGAAGCTACTACTTGTCGATAACGTTCATTAATATATTTTATGTACACAGTGCTCAATGGGCGAAACGAAATGACATCTATCTAAAAGATATTTCAGCAACAATGCTGATGGTTTTGTTTTTGTCCTAGACCAATCGTATGCATGGCGTATAGTGTTCTGTAACTTCAATGTTGAACCCTTACCGTCTCAAGCTGTTAGCAGTTTACAAGGACATTATCCGCAAGTAATAAGCATTAATTGAAAAGGAACTGACGGTGCATCATTGGTATGGGAACGAACATCAATCAGTTACTCACCCATTTAAATGATTAACTTTTATGGTCGTAGCTTGTACCGATTAGAAGTCTACGGATAACACTGATCGTCACGAAACTCAAGTGAGTTGGCGAAATAGTAGGTCAGTCAAATAAAAATTGAATGCCACCCACAATTGTTAGCGGCTTCCGTGCTCCTAAAAAATTTTTACCCTGTCTCTCTTAAAACGAAGAACTAGACTCGAGTTTAGCTTTTGTTCGATCTTGCCAATAATGTATACTCTCACGAGGATTAAAGTCAGACCTGAGATTGTTCTTTCTTGGAATAGTAGTACTGATCACTAGGTCTGTAAACTGACGTTAGTTAAACCTGCATTCCTGTGCCCTAGAAGGTAGGCATAATCGCTTATGTCCAGTGTACATGCTGCTTGTTCACATCGAGCCGATTTCTATAGCTTTGATTTTGGTCGATTATCCAAGGATTGCCTAATATTAATTACCCTATGCGCTCCATCTGAAAAAGCACCGAAAGGACTGAAGGGTTGGGGGTTTCAGCACGAAGTTTGCTGCTTTGAATCTCGTTCAGACAGCCTGCTTTTCATGAGTTCCCAAAAGAGAAACAGGACTGTCCAAGTTGAAGCAATCAGGCAAGAAAGAAAATTGTGAAACAATGTAAACAATTTCGATTTTGCGCACTGCGTTCTCTACTCATTACTGTAATGAGGAATCGTGAATTATTTATTTGATATCACTCCAATCACCCATGTCTCGTTTATGACGGCACGACTTCGGAATAAACGAATAACCATGAACTGCCTTGTTTAAACCGCAACTGAAATTTCACACTGAAGTCTAAATGTACAAAATATTCCTAAAATTACTCTCAACTGACTAACAACATCAACTTTTAGACAGTGTTGTCACATAACTCAGACATTTCTGAAGAGTTCTTATTAAGTCTTGTCGGAGAATCGCCGCCTGGGTTGAATTAATTGCTCTTTATTCTCTGAGGTTGGAGTAAGTCTGTTTGTTTGAACAGCCTTCCACTCAACTGGGACGTCAATGTACAAATGTTCCTCCATTTTCTGATATTCATCCGATGGAGTATTATGTTGCCGTTTCTCACGCAACCTTTGAATTAGTAACATCTTGAGTGCATCAACTTTGGAACTATAGACTATCCCCTCACTCGGACTTTCTCCGTAAGCTGACTGTAGGCTGTAACTCCATCTTCGCGGATTTTTAATGGAAATTGACGTATTCTTTTCATCCTGTGTGGGATGGACTGAATCGCGAACTTGAAGTAAGTTTGATACTTGATATTGGCTCTTTTGTGGAGATGACAATGTCGGTAGATTCAACTTTGCCTTCTCAACATCTCGAATAGCCCGAGTGATCGCGTAGGCAGATTTTGGTCTTGCGGGCTTCCTGTAACAAAGCAAACGAAATACAGCCACAGACACAGCAAAAAAATACGACAATATCATAAAAACTCGGCAAACCTGCCAGTGTTTTCTTCCTCAGATTCCCGCTAAGTCAATTTGTGACCATCTGTTAGGATCAGAAGTTTAAAGAATGACGAGGAATTTTCGTGAAATGGAGCTTGACGATCTTTTGGAAACTAACTACAATAATACAAACTTGACATATGGTGTGAAACTCGTCACTATCCAGAGTTCACAAACTGCTTATCGACAACGCAGTGTTAATGCCCACCAGTAATCACCCGTAATCACTCAAGTGATTTTTTTATAATTCGGCATGAAGTGATGGGCTTAACCACTAACTAGGTTGAAGTTTGAAACCGCCATGTCGTCTGTCCAGCTCCGTAGTTCATCTGACAGAATACCAGGCACCTTAAGTTTGAATACAACCAGAGCCTAAATTTTTCACAACTTGGTGTCTTCCGAATTTGTTGTTTTCAGTGCTATCTCATTCAGAATGAATACACGCAGGATTCGTCAAAAGTGCTTTTTGTTTGAGAATGTTGGCACGTTATGTGTTATGCCTCACGTTCTGATTATTTTTTGCCATTTAATTGTTATCATGTACTTCGTTGAAGTCTCGTCCGTGCTTACACAATAGAAACAGAAAAAATGTGTTAACATCTTAACACATCTGATTGGTCAGATAGAATCACCATTAAAATGTTGTCGTTTAGAGTAAAACTGACTTCATTTGCTGTTTGAAAAAGTCCAAAAAGATTATTCAGCCCTTTCCGCTACGGTCTACTTTTCATCACATTCTGTTCCTTCAAGATAGTAGTAGGACATAAAACTCCTCAGATGCTCTGGTGTAAAATTTTATTCTAGTCGGAATAAATGTTTAATCCGCTTTCAACTTCAACATAAAGATATCCCCAATAGAGTTTACGAGCCTGCGAATAAGAGAGAATACTCATAAAACTGTTAGTAGAGAGTGGCAAAATATGACAGCTACTTCTATCAGGTCAGCTGTACCAATACTAAACGACTAACTTTGCATGTTTCAGTACCCATAATTTCAGCTAAACTAAACCACATAACCGTTAGGCTACGTGCCAAAGATCATAACAGCCGGATAACTCTTCCTGTGCCCACCATTACTGAAGAGATTAATTTATATGTGTTGGTATGGATGGCAATAATTTCATCCTACGTTTGGACAAAGTCTGTCTTGGGTTGTTACGGTTGCAAATTCTTGAAATGATGATTAGGATGTACCATGAAGCAACCCTAGTAATTGGTTTTGAACGCACAGGGGATTGTAATGTCCAACAGAAAATGCTTCAGCATATTAACAGATGTAGTTGCAGTTCCTCGAAAAAATCCCGAAGAATTTGGCTCATATTATGAGAGTATCCGCAGTGGAAGAAGTGCAACAACCAGTAGAGCATACTCTAGCTGAAAACTCCACAGGCTGTTAGTATACTTCCTGAGTGGTTGAAACGATTTTGACTCTGCCACCAATCTGGTAGCAGTCACTTCCAATGCTAGACGTGGCTGCATGCTGCCATCTGTGAGTTTCCGTCTGTCAGATTTTCCTTTATTTCATGTTGTTCGTCTTTTGGATGTTTCTTTTAATAATCACACTATTTCGTATATTCGTGTTTGATGTGAATCCATAAATCGACACTGAACCTTTGATTAAACGATTTTAGTCGCTTCGGTGTTCCACTCAGTCGTTAGAATTATACGTCATTTAGAAATACTGCCACTGTCCGGTCGTCTGATGTAGCTATTTCGAGTACCGGGCGGATAGCTTCAAACAACCTTCATCTATCAAGCTATCATGAAGTGCATCACTTCTCACATATTAAGTCTTCCTTACTGTCCAGTGTGGGTTAAGCAGTTGCCTCAGCATTACTGGTGAACTGGCCTGAGATCTACATCCACTGAATAGTTTCCTAAATAAATAGGTGCCAGAACAAGCGCAGAAGAATTTCTATGCTTTAAAATACAAAGCACACTTCAACTCTAGCTCTCACAATTCAGATTCATACTAAAAACACTTTACGGTCTCCAGTTTCTCGAGGTAAGTGTTCCACTGACTTTAACACAGTCGTCGTGAAATTGTCATGACTCAGGTCCAAGCACACATTATTTCGGAATGTTATGCAAAGACTTCGTGATTGACTTCCTAGCACCCTCATTTCGAAAATTCAGAGTGTAGGAATGCCGTATTTTTAATAGTTTTTCCTCATCGTATGTCACTACCAATTGAAAAACCTATATATCCACGTAGTTTAATTGGGTTGTGTCACTTCTCATTTGGGCTAGACTCAGACCTGGTTAATTAGATAGACGACTTTGGATTTTGCCCCAGAATCTGGATAGAATAATAATGAGCTTGTATCACAATTCAGACTAATCGGTAGAGACAAGACATATTTAGGTAGAATACAGAAATGCGATTATTCAGTTCAATTTGAAATGGACTCAAGCAGACACTGCAGGTTTCTTATTAGAAAAATAGCAGAGATCATCCTAAGTGTTTCATGAATATATTACTGTTTCTTACATTCTGGTAGTTGTGTCAAAATGCCTATTACCGATTAGAGAATTAGAAGTGGTTACACATGTTTTTTTGACGGTTTTGGGAACAAACTCCAGCGCTCTTATATTTACTAAGAAATTCCTTTATTCCCCTAAGAAGTGAACACTCACTGACTGCACAATCAGTTTTACATACTTGTGAGAAAAATGGATTCAGAGAAGTAGCCAATATGAATGGACGTAAAGAGTATAACCATAATCAGAACTTGCCATTGATAGTCCAACAACCGAAAAGTTAACCATTGATTAGTGATGAAGCTTAGCAAAAGCGACCTAACACACCTGCCTAAGATGCACAGTTAGTTCAGAACGATGTTGTTTCGACAGAATGAAAAAACACCACCGTACCAGTTGACAAAAATAGACAATCAGCCAACAAATTTGAGTGGGCTGGAAGCCTAGTGAGTTTGATAAAACCTTAGGCACATTTTGATCACAGCACAGTCTTTCTTCTGATTCACAGTGATTGCAGATTTACAGAGTATTGCTTACGCTTGCTTTGCTGAACGTGATCCTGGAATGGGTGGTGTGATTAGTAGTCCTTTCACGTTGCTTGTCAGTCTTGAGGATATCGGTGAAAGGAGCTCATGGATCGTGGTAGTATCAGCGTCAGAAACTAAGGCGGATATAGAACCATCATCGACGCGTTTGTAGTGATCCACGCAGATATTAACATCCGCCGATGAAGCACAAATGTATTGTGAAGTCATTCGAGTCACGACTGGTTGAGCTACAAACAACCAAAGTATTGAAAATGTATACAAACCACAATCTTCACCCAAACCAACGGCACTCTCATTATGTCACTGCATCTTGGTTTTTGCCTCACCGTCAACAATGAACAAAAATAAACCAGGCTAGAAATCCTCTTGAACTTTTGGCCAACACTATCAGATTTTGATATGAGTAGTGGTCAGATTGTCCAGTCTTCTATATAGCAGACATAGTTACTGCCTCTCAGCTTGAATCGTTAACACTGTGATCAGAAGTTGTTAGTCAGGCAGATATCCCTGGTTTCCCCAAACCTACTGAAAAGTACTCTAGAACTTTGGTGGGTAGACAGAAATATGACTGATTCAAAATAACAACTCCCAATTGATCACAACTGCTGTTTTTTTGATTTCCAGTCAACCCGATTCTATGAATTCACCACCCAGACAAGATGTTACTAAATGTGGTTATGGGAGCGAACATCAATCTTTCCTGATAAATTGAACAGATATTTAAGTGACTGTACCCCTACATTCAGTGTTTTTGGTACTGTTCAGCAGCTGTCTAGAAAGAAACAAGAATGGCTGGAGGTCCAAAGGGATGTTCTGGTCTCCATCCCTGAGTTTTACACTTTCTCTCCTTATCTGCCAAAATCGTTCATCGGTCGGTTTTTGACCAACACATTAACAAGTATCTACCGTGACGACAATGAGGATTGAGGGGAGTTTCCTTCCTGGCCTGTAGACGGTGTGAGCAACTAGTTAAGTAAGGAATCTTCTTGAATTCTATTACCTTCACTTAATTTGAATATACAGCAACTATTCCATTTCACCAAATAACGATCACCGCTGCTGTGTCATGATTAGATTTATCTTTTGAGATTACAAACACTATTGAGTTAATCGGCTGCCGGAGTTTACGAAACAACTCAATAAAAATTCTAACATTGATTCTGTGCTATTTGCAGTGTTTTATTCCTAGCAAGACAACATTATTCTTAACTGCCTAAGCCTCCATGACTAATGCTTGAAACACCTTTTTGCAACTCACAGTTTGTCGAGATTTCTTTACAGTTGATGCGTCTGTATGTTTATTAATCCTAAACAACTAAGATGCTTAAATATTTACAGGCAATCCACGTTTAACCATTGCGCATTTGTCGTTGGTTTCAGCGGTTTGCAAAACTTCTACCTCCATACTTTTCTATATTTCCGTCATGTATCTACCAGTTTGCAGGTTGAGCACAAAATGAGTAACAGTTTGAAGTTTTGAAAAGAAGAAAAGCTACTGAGGAAAGTAATTCATGGACGGTTCAAAAGTTCGGTGATCGAAACACATCTGATCAATTTCTATAGTTTCTAGGATCTTTTCCACATGTGAAAAATTATTCCAGTTTCACCCCGGTTGCTCTCAACACAACAAAAGTGCTTATGGCCTGTGCCTGGAATTTCAACTGAACAAAATTATGCAAATCTACCGAATAAGCAGTCCTTTTTCTTCAACAAACGCTTTCTAATTTATTTTAAAGTCAACCCGCCCCTTCAGAACATCCCGGTCTGTACAAACTGGACTAACTATAGAACTTCCAGGCATTTCCATCATCTGGATAGGCCTTTGAAGTAAACAACCGTCTAAAATGTCAGATCAACGTATACTGCCTTATTCACATTTTTAGTTTATCAGCTATTCACCGTCGGTTATCACTATGCGTACATTACTTGTGCATTCATTACCTCATTTGTTCGATCGATATATCCTCTGATATGCCCACAGTAAACATAACGGTAATCATCCGATGGGTCTTCTGCGCGTTTCATTTCAGAAGAAAAACAGGCTTGTTGGTACATGATGAACAGCCTCATTTGCTCACTCATCGCAGGCAAAGTAGGTCTGTTGTAGACACCAAATAATTCGTCGTCTTCCTTGTTTCACAAAATTTCGAATATCTCACCGTCATTGGGAAAGTGCGCTTAATTGTCCGAATGAAAATAATGTTCCGAATGACATCTGTGCTTCACTAGTTTAGTCTAGTTGTGCTCACCTGCATTTGGTTAACTGACTTACCAGAAGAGTCATGGCTCACAGCTCGCCTCATCAGCCTTGTATCTGCAGATCGTACGATTCTAGATCGATTGTATCGCATTTCAGCATGCGTCCTTTTCGACGTCGCTGATTTCACCATGTTGGCTTGAAGATTTATGACTTGTGTCCATAGCTTTTCTGCTCCATATTCGGCTGGAAAATCGTAGTTCCAAACGGGTTTTTGGAACTGGACTTCAAGTATACTGTGTTGTGTGTTCAAAATGAGACTTGAGATAAAGAGAACAGGTTTCGATTGAATGCCGTAAACAGCGCGTTACCATTTCTTAAGTCTTTCACCAAAATCAGTATTCGTAATTGACAAGTTCTATCACCATTTTTGTTTGAAATAATGAAACCCGTGAATCTCAACTCATTAACGGAATTGCGTTAAAGCGCGGTGGGGTCACGCGAATTTCTCGTTAATTATGCCGCATGCATATGATCTCTACATCTGCTTACAAATGTTTTAGGAAAGCAAAATAATCTTTTCCCTCAACAAACTCGAACGGAGAAATCAGAAACAGTCCCTTGCACAGTGTACCTATCGAAGACACCTAGCTGCATATCACCAGGTGCATGTTGCAGCATGCTGGTATATATGATGAAGTTCAATGTACTTTGTGAATCTGAACAACAAAATCACCACCGCCAACATAAACGCACGCACACAATGCAAATCAGTTACCAGGACAATCTGGTACTGATAAACAAGTCTTTTGGTAGGCAGAGAGGGTGGATCCCATTTGATGATTGCTACCGCCTTCACAGACGGGCGAAGCCTTCTATTTTTGTTGTGTTTCATTTGGGGTCGACATGTCGCGATACGCCAAGCACTTGACGACCGTGATTGCCTGTGACTTATCACCTTCTGGCTTGAATCCAACGTTCTGGTATTCATCGGCGTTTTGAGAACCCAAATTTGGAATGTGCTCGTTGACTCGAGGGCGTAACTGCTGCTCCAATCTGCCTATGTAGGTGGCCCGGCATTCAAGGATGATCCATAGATGATGGAAGATTTGATACTGTGTGAAAGCAATGTTTTCGATGGTGATTTCGGGATTCGGATGGTGGTGAAATGCAAGACTAGATGGGCTGCATTGAAAGTGAACTCCGTAGTCGGTGTGAGGTGGGTTTTCAACAGAGTATTAACGTCAACACTTTTTTGAGAAAGACCGAGATGAAATTTAGTTTGGATGCTGTCAATCCCATCGCAGCAACCGGCTATCTTTTGCTTAATTTCTTTACACATATCGGTGAATAATCAATATTTTGTGCGTGATCTTTAACAGTGACATCTCTGGCCATTGTTTCGCTAGAACAGATTTGCCACTCACGGTAGAACAACGTCCTCACCAGACCACGTTTATACCGAGCGGCTATATTACAATTAGTGGGAACCATCCCGCTGATAAGATGGTGTAAACATTTTAACCGTGTGTAAAGTAATGACTGGTAAGAGGTTTGGGGTCCATGATATTTCACAGAATTCCATAAACTTTGTGTCATAACAATGCGCATAGCGTGCTAACTGAATCAACTGTTTTCTGTTGTTTGTAGTTGCAGTCTGCCTTCAGAAGATTAGCAGTTAAGCACTGAAACCGCCTTAGCCTGTACCTTACCAATCGCAAAGAATCTCGCCCCTCACATTGAGGAGATTGTGCGAACCAAGTGACAGTTGGATAGACTGGGATTAAGACCTAGCAGGCGTTAGACTGAGGATTGCTTGTGTACGCAATACAAGGGTCAAATTTCCTTTAATTTGAATAAAGCTATATAGTGTATCATTGTCCGTCTATAAACTCAAACTTTTCCCTTTGTGGCTCAAGAACGGAAGGAATTATTTTGCTAGATAGTCCCGCGAATTGATCCACTCCATTTAATAGTTCGAAATTTTTAGTAGTCGAGAGTGTGCTACTTACTTAATTAGATTGGTCATGGTCAAGAAGCCATAAACAGTTACAAAGGTCAACTTCAAGCGCTATTATACTGGATGATTTTGTCCAATTGTTGGAGTGTTCATCTACAATATGGTCTACACTGCATGAATTACCACTGATTGTACCCTCCACCGAACTCTTCAGTCTACAATTGATCCCTGACACTCTGTTATAAAATTTCTGGTGAAGTACAAATGAACGTTTCGAAACCACTGAAACTGCATAGGTTTGAGTTGTTGTCATTAGATCTATTCTTATCTTGAATGCCAGTTATTTGCCTGAGTTCTGATTCCACGTCCCCCGTTTCTTGTCACGCTCTACAGCTTTGGCATCAAGTTTATTTAAAAAAACTCAACCATTGGATCCTTTCTAAGCAATTATCATCCTAACTTCTGGTCGACAGAATATGAAACTGTGGTTATCCGCTAAACCATGAATTCAATGATGCGCACAATTATTCTCCAAGTAAAATGAATATAAACAAGGACGGCAAATGAGGAAATTTGTAGGTACTAATCCATTCGCGATTTGGTTGTACAGATCATTCCATACCCACTGGTATCTGTGGGCCAGTGAACTTATAATTAGAAAATTATGCTACCTTACTCAGTTGGATTATGATGCCAACTGCGATCTCAAAACAGAATGCGTTTCTTCATAGCCATGGTAATCGCTGTTCACATTCTGGTTTGGTTTATCCATGTTTGCCAGAACTAACTGTCTTGTGAGTCATCTAGGAAGGTTGGATTTTACGTGTTTATGGATTTTGGTTGCATAATAATTGCCACTGGGACAAATCAACTCAATCACAGAGAGCTGGCCAACAATGTCCTATTAACCGTAAAGTGGTTAACTTTATTGTGGCTATGTTATCAAGTTAAACGGTGGAAATACAATGTAGCTGGAGAGGAAAAATAAATCTTGTGAGCTTTTCCCCTCGCGTTCAAAAAACTGCGGACAAAATAGTAATGTCGATAGAACTGAGTATTCAGTTCAATGCTACTCACTGTGATAACATTCTGTCAGTGACGAAAACCGGGCAACTAGCAGCTTGACCACCTTTACTCCGTGGTTACCATCATTCCATAAACGCTAGAGATTTAAGCACTCTTCTGGCAAAAATTCGCAGCTAGTGGTTATCCTTTCCCATAAAAGGTTGAATGTCACTTAGTCTTTACTCAGGATAATTTGGTTTGTTAGCATGTTGGTTTGGGATGAATTAATAAGGCATACACTGGAGTTGAGGATGCCCGTCATTTCAACGACACACAAGTAATCAAAAATTACAGCCTTGTCGATAAAGATGTCCAGTCACTACAGTTTCTTACAAAAAAAGATTAACTAGCTCCTTACATAACTAAATCCCTCCCAAGAAAGGTAGAACTCACCGGTTTCGTAGAGCCACAATACTCAGAACTGGATCACGCCTATAATTGCCGAGCATCACACGCTGACAATGTTGAGTGAGCAGGTTCCACAAGCGGACCCGACCGTCTGCACAGCCGGTGATGATGCGCAGGTACCGCAGCTCCAAGCACAGCACGGCACTGATCAGTAATGTGCGAAAGAGTAAGCAAATCGACGTAATTTAGTTATTCTCTGAAGTGTTGTAAACGATTAGGAATAGGAATGTTGTGCCGGAACAGGGTGTCTGTAGTGATTGTGTTACAGGACCATACTTCTGACAGACATTTTGTATAATACTGCAAATACGATAATGCAGATATCTGGTTAGCTACCAATGAAACTCAACTTCACTGTCCACTCTCAAACAATACTGACCAAAATATCCCATCCAACAATGAATGTTACAAGCATGTGACATCATTTTATCAAAAACAAAGACTGACCTTTAACAGTCAAAACGAAGTTTCGTGTTTTATCGAAAACTTGTTTTTAACATACATTCTGAGACCGTATGGACAGACTTATCGTAGTAAATAATGCTTTACTTGCTAAAAAATTCAATCAACCTTATCATAGCGCACAAGTGGTTGTTACTGAAAGCTTCACTGTAAACACTCGGTACTATCTAATACGTGGTCAGTCGCGCAGTGGTAAACATGCTCGTTCTGCAAACATCCGGAGTGACGTTCAATATCTGTGTGACCAAGCAAGAAGTAAGCAACAGTCCGTCTTTTCTGTTGAATGAAGGTTACCGTAAACTCCATCTGAAGGCAAAAGGTACGGTCATCTCTGAACAGCATTCATTAGATAAATAAACTCCCGAGTAGTTCAGAAATGTTAGGTACTTTGAGCATTGATACATACTGAACGAAATTTCTGTATTCAGCAAAGTAACTTTTGAGTTGCGCCGGAAGAAATTATCCTTCGGTTTGCTAGCACGACTACCTCACTTTCAACTATTAACCCCTAGGGCGATTTCGGTGAAAAGAGAACAGATTGATGAAAGATTCTAAGATGAACCAGCATCCCCTCGTTAGTAATTGACGTGACAGAACGGTTATTGGTTCATAGCCATAGGCAGTAGGATAAAGCAACTGTAAGCCTTTTAGTTACGAATGAACGGTGAATGGTTTCGAATGAAACTAATACTGCATACAACAACTTAATCCCTAACGAACTATTAAACTTGAAACCAAATGAATTCTTTACATAGAAGCTTTTCATTGGCTGTTAGTATCACATGAAGCAGTAGCGCGAGCAATCAGTGCGCCACGGAAAAAACAGACAAGTGGCAGTTGAACGTACCAACAGGAAAAATGTAAGGAGAATAATGCTGCTACGATACGTGAGATGACGTGATGGGTAGTAATGCGTTGGTGGTCCAGTTGGCGGTTGGGTGGTTCTTACGTCTTGCCGACTGTTTTGTAACCGAATTACACGCGAAATCTGTAGCAGTTCACTGTTCCTTCACAGTGGTTTCGCCCAGAATTATTAGAAAACTTACTTTTTAGCACTCAAACATAGGGTCCTGGCAAGCTTCTTTAAGAGAGATTGTCTTTCCCTCACTTTTACGGATGTGTATTGGTTCAGAAACGGTTGCTCCAAGTAGCATTTCAATGAACTTTGATGACCTGATTCTTTCTATATACCGGTCGTTCATTCAGTCACCATTTCTCCGTTGTCATCACATTCTAACTTATTTTGTATGTCCAAAACCGATAGCATTTCAGTCTTATAGTTGAAATATACGTTTTTGTGGTAACCTGTCTCAGCTATGGCAATTGGTTATGAACAAGAAACGCCTATTCCTTTTTTACAGTTTATTCGGTAACAGATGGGACGTAGCCATCACGCTTTTGCTCGAAAAGTATCATATTACCCATTCAACTTCTTGAAGTAGAATTGTGATTCTTCAATCCGCTTTTTGTAAACCATCTGTAAAAATAATTATTTTGTGTCTGTTGATTGGCTTAGCGATTTGGATGGAAACGTGTTGAACCTGACGAATGATTCAAGCTCGCAAGCATCCAGGACAGAAGGCCGCTGATCGACTGGATGACTAGTGCTCACTCTTTCACACGAACGATATTTACCGTGGTATCTAGGACAATAATTTGTTTTATTTACTCAACCAGTGCAAATCCTTAAAAATGGAGCAAAGATTATTTAAAATATGTGTGTATAGTCTAGGGGTGCGCAACCTAGTTAGCACTTCATTAATTTAAGTAAAACCGAGCTCAAACTTGACCATAGCTCCGGCACTCAAACAGTATTTCATTACCGATAAAATAAATCCTGGAAACTGGCGAAAACGTATCTTTTTCGAGGCAAACAAAACACTCATATTGTTTCCAAAGCGAAGCAACCAAACGCTTTTAAAAAATATATTATTCCTCTATCGCTTAGTGCATACAGAAATGAATTTACGTTCACACCAAGTTTTACCTCACCTTAAAACTACGGTTTTCAGCGGCAATCGATTGCAGCTTGAATAAATGAAGAAACTGCCACGTTAACCCTCGGTAGCATGAAAGAATGCTCCAGCATTGCACTGTTTACTGAAGGATATGTTTATTTACAAATTAACAGGAAGTTACGTGGTTTATGCATGTATGTGCGTTTGACTCTTTGAGAACAAACTATAAAAATATAAACAAACCGGCATTTGTGACAGGATAAACATCTGCTTTTGGAATAGATGGTGATTGTTCAAGGGACGAAGGTTAAAACAGCGTTGTCCTGGTTTGTTTGTTCAGCTGTGTTTGAGCTATGAACTCAAGGTTAATCTGTGCTGCGTTGGGGGACGACAAATCAGGTCCATTGTCTAAAAACTGTTGACAGTATAACAATTGTTTTGAATAGGTTTTCTCTTAATGTTCTTATACGACAGTTGCATCAAGGACGGTAGAACACAGTGCGGCTCACATTCATCTAGGATGTTGTAGATGTTAGTTTCCGGTTGGTCTGAAAACGTTCAATGCTGACGAAAATTAACTAGACTGAAACTAACGTTTGGACTGGCAACACCCGGTGATATGTTCGCGAATGACTCATCGTAGACGACCTTAAAAGACTTGATACCTTAATAATAATCTAACTCTGCTTTGAGTAGCTCTGTAGCGAAGTCTGATTAAAGAACTGAAAACGAAAGTCCAACATTTATATTGAATTTTAGGCATGCATCAGGTGGCAAAATAATCATATTTACATAGACACTTTATGAGTAATCAGGGATTTGGTAATCTCGCGTTGAACTACGCTCATATTTGATGGTAGCCTTCACATTCAGATGGGTTTTCCAGTTAACCTCTTCCAAATCTTGTTAGGGTGAGCCATTGGTGCATACCCTTACCACAATCGCTGTTTGAGGCCAATGAGTTGTCCGCTGCCTCATTAACAACACATTAGAAATGATCAAATTATCACGTCTGCACGTTCAACTGCTTTGGTTTGTCAGTGTCCGTTTATTTCAGTAGGACACAGGGTTAAGTTCTATCAAGTTCAGTCGTTGACGTCATGGTTAGAATTTCCAAGACAGGTTGAAATTGCCGAACTCAGTAATACCGCTTGGTGATATTTTAGACTACTGATGTGTAACTGAACAATTGACTAATTCCAAACTGATTACACCCATAACCGATAGCAGCCTTCATCTCTAGATAGAATTTTTAGCCAGCCTGTTTTGAGGAAAAGCATCAGACTAGAGATTCAACATTGTTAAAGCTAATAGGAATATGCACTACTGACGAGCTCTAACGAGAACAAAAACTGATTCTAGTGAAAGGCTGACTGGAAAATCTATTTAAATCCGACTGCGTCAATAAAATGCCAGCAAAGTTCAACTGTAAATTTTTTCTATTAATTCAATTCGATTTTTACATCATATTGTATCACTTGTCATAGAGACTAAACCCATTCAGTGCCACTCAGCATGTTGCAGTAGATGACAGACTATCACTTCTAGTGTCAGTAAGCACGCCATTTAGAGTTAAGCGGGTCATTCAGATTGACTAGTTTAACTGCAATCAGTGCAAGCACATCAGTGCAAAAGTTCTGCTGCAAACATAACTCAGAGATGTTAACCCTCCTCACGATCCGGAAGTTGTTAAGTCGGAACAGCTTTTCGAAATGTAGGTTATGCTACCATTGAAGACCGACCGTAAACCAGCCGGTCCTTGAAATTTTGATTTCCGTTTCCAGCGGACACCAGTGATTTCAAATATGGAAACAAGAAGTATATATTGGTGAATAATTCGTTTATACTGACAGTTGCAAAGGTCGATTGGTTGAACTTATTCTTGGGGGGGAGGTGAGAAACAGTGTTATATAGGAAGTATTCATGGGGACCGGCAGCAAAACGACGCTGACGTATCTTATTTTAAAATTAAATGAATCCCGTTAAGTACATAAGCATTGGGTTTAGATGGCTAGCACATTTGACAAGGCGAAGTTAACAACCAATTTAAAAAATGTTACTAATGCACAACAGAAATTTTACTATCCCTTCAAGACGACCTCTGTAAGCATTTTGTGTACATCACGAGCCTAACCGCTTGATGTTCGTTGTTTAATTGTTTGCGTTGTTGCATTTGGCATATTCAAAATGACAGTACAGGGGATTCTTCTATGGGAAGTTGGTACGTAAGGATGATATTTAAAATGAAAACCTATTCGTTATGGACAAATTAATGTTCACAAAACTGAACAAAACACTTACGGGACGCATAAAAATATCAGGTCTTATGAAATTCACCATACTGGTATCTTACTTAGACTGGTACAATAAATTTTGTATGCTTGAAAGTTGAAAACATAGTACTGGGTATTGTGAATTTTAAGCAAACCGTGAACTGTAAATATTCGTTCATGTGACATCTGTCAATTACAGATAGTTTGACTCAATTTCAAACAACGAAATGGGCGTAAAGACGCATGAAGAGACTGAAGCACTTCCTGTATTCTCAGCAACCGATTACGAAAAAACACTACGATATGTAAGTTTAGCGCACGGCCACAACACATTGAGACAAACGAAGGTCACGAGGGTGCAATCAATTTGAAGTGAATGGTTCCACTTCTGCGTTAACGGAATTGATTGTGTTAAAGCCATTTGCCAATGGAGAGCCGGCGCCTGAGGCTTCTCGGAAAACACCGGTTTTGGGTTGCGGTTGCTTAACCGGATGTTCGATGTAATCGACTGAAGAGAATAAACCCAACGATTGGAGATCACAACGCACGTCTTCTTGCTCTCTTGATTAATTGAAAAAGAGGAACCCCATGGTTCCAAGGAAATAGGCATTATGCGTTTTCATCCTAGACCCTTAGCTCTCTCCGCAGCATTCTTATAAAGCCGAGAATCAGCATTACAGGCTCCGATATCAGAATTCAAAACGAATTCGGCTATTTGCATTTTCTCCTCAACCGTTCTTACTGTTAGCGCTAGTTATCTCGCCAATAGTTATTTTAAAATCAGTCAACTGTTTAAGCGCCACTAACAGTAGATGAGACCCAAAGACCACCCACTTATCTTTGGTCACCTTTTGCTGTCCACTGAAATCTACGAATGAGTACAAGCGTTTCAGGTAAGCATACCTCATGAAAGTTAATAACGACTAGTGTGCGGTGCTTAACGGCAGGCACAATTTTTTTAGCATGTTAATGTACAGTTTACACAGACAAGTATGGAGCCAACTGCAATTACTTCGTTAATTCTGTGACAGAATGTTCACCTGTGACAGCAGCCCGCGGAACATGAAACAATATTTTAAACAGTGATTTAAAAGTACTCACAAGATACGAAAGCGTGTGTACAACAACTTTAAATGCAAGGAAAACTGCAGCAACCTGATTCGGAAAGACCCATAATTTGTGTAATGCTCATCCATTTCAACAGTGGAATTTATACTTCTTCCGTGCTATTCACCCAAGACTTTGGGAACCTTTTAACGAGTTTCCACCATTTTTACGAAATACACCGTCAAATCATATTTTGATAAATCACCTGTTTTCTGCCATTTCTTTATATGACCATGTCCTTTAGATTATTAGTGGGTTAAACACTAGAGCCACGTACAGATGAAACTCCGATCAGAAGAGTTAACAGCTTAACCTGAGATAGTAATGTTACTCAAAGATAAAAATTTATAATACACTCAAATCAGTTTGCATTCAAACGAGTAACTTTGCGTTTTTTGGTTCAACAAGCCGGTATTCTTTGTCCACTGTGCACATATATGTCGGCCTTTTCACTTAAAGAACAGTTTTTCTGTTTATTGTTCTGGTTGAATACTGAACCATCAAGACAGCGGAGATTAATCAGTTTGTACCGATAAAATGACAACCAACCAGGTTTAATAGTCAACATGCACAACTCGGTCGGTAAAGACATTTACACTAGCTTTCGATAATTTAATTGTTACCAGTTAGTGAGTTAATGCTGAGCACACTTGTGACCACAGCTTAATTCAGCTGTTCTCTCCACAGTGGATAGAAATCAAATATTTTTCAGGCCGCTTCAAAGAAGTCTTCCGTTTCTCAGATCCATATAAAGCCACAGTTCGACCAAAATACGTTAACGGTGTTTTAACAATATCTTGATATCTTTTTTCACAGTGTAATCGGCCAGCATCTTTCGCTTCCCCTACCACGTGAACAATATTCCGTTTGACGGAGTTCACGATGCTGAAACACTCATTACTAGTCTTAATATTATTTGGATGTTTGACCACACCTTGTTAATTTCAGGTAGAAAATACCACACTTAACATCATCATCGAAATTTATGACTCGTAAAATACCAGACGATAATAGCAAAAACTCATCAAATAACCTATATGCCGGCTAGATTTTCATATTAATTTCGAGAATGTTTCTGGATTTGATTATTGATGCCAGTAAGCTTCTCAAGTGAAGCGGAAAAAAATAAAAAATCGTAATGTCCCATATTCCTAAGCTGAAGAGTAACCACCACAATGAATTAATACTTTTGACTTCATGTGTGTTTTACCCCCGTATTTAAAAGCCAATCGGTAATCACAGAAATTGACCGACCTTGGATGTGGTAGCTGACCAAGACAACTAGTCAAATCTCCAGTCAAGCTCCAGATACGTACAAATCCATCACGGGAAGCGGAGACCAGATGAGCTTCATCCATTCGTAGTGCTGATACAGAATCCGAATGTCCGTCCATAGTCTGTTGGGGAAATTTGGAGAAAAGCTGGCACATCTTCGCTCCAATGATCATAGGATAACCATCAAGCACCTAGTCCGTTGGCTCAAAAATACGTGAAATTAAATTTTGAGAAAAGATCTTCAAAAATACATAGCATACGTTCATGTGTTACTCATCAACGGTATCGGCCGCGTATGAGGCAGTCGACGTTCGGCTTTTGCGATGACTGTATTGTTTTTTCAACTCACTTGATTATCCACTCAGTTGTTCACGTCTAGTGACACAAATGTTATCTATCTGCAGCCTATATTTCCGTAAAATACGGACACTCAAATAAGCAGGATAATGGGGAGAAGCGATGGGTTGCTATCGGATTATCGTCTTAATCCTGCTTGAATCTACGTTGTTTTTCTCAATTTGGTACGCTCCGAACTGTCAGTGGTTGTAGTTTAGACATAAACATTTTACGCAGTGCTGACGTATACATTCCTTCTTCATGCAAGATACCAAGAACAGTAAAAGCAGTAGTCACAACCGTCTACTGTATTCCGTGTGGGTTAGCAGAGGTTTGTCCATTGACCCTGGTGTCGCATTCAACAACATTTTCAGAAAACTACTGGTTGAATTATATACACGGCTACACAGTCTTGACTGTGAATCTCCAGAAATGGCATCGCCGGAAGTGCAGTTATATAAGACAGAGTATGGAGTCGTTGGTGCCAATATATTTCACATCCTATATCGCCCGAGAATATGGTGGGTCTGTGGTTCACTCAGGCTGTTGCCATTTTTCAAACAGACCCTATGTCGTACTATTTGAAACAGATGGTTATCACTTAGTCGATTTGCTAGTCCTCAAAACTTCCATAGTTCTTTAACGTCTTCATTTCCTCCTCATATGCTTCTATAACACCTTTGGTTTACGACCGAATTTAAAAGTACTTATTAACATTCTTTCTATCGTTTGTTTAACCGTTTGGCCTTTTACCGCAACCAGCTTCCTCTTGCGTCATCTGAAATTCTGTGTCTCAGTCGTGATCGCCTTGATCTCGCCTATGACTCTTGCATTATCCGCCAGTGTTTCCATGCCTGCTCGCTATCTACTGATTAAATTATTTTCTCTGCAGTAGCACATGATTTACGAACGAAATATCCGTGCAAAAGATATCCTATGCTATAATGTCAGCCTTTTTCAACTCGTGGACCGGGCCGGCTGTTTGCATTAATAGACTTACTGGACGAAGTTTGAAACTAACCAACTCACTGTTATAGATCACCCTGTTGTAAATCACCCTTGAAAATCAGTTAACTTCTGGACAAACCTTTGCAGGATTTAGGTAACGATTTCAGTACCACCTTGTCCTCTGCATGCTCCCAGACCACAAAAGCTTGCAATCCGAGTACACAGTTTATTACCGTCTTCACTTTACTAGCGTTCGGTTACTTACTGACCCAAATGGCTGCTAACCTCCTGTCTCGGAAATCCCCCACATCTGCAGCTAGTTCATGCAGTCTGAGGAAGTTTCTGATACAGAAGCCATACAGTACCCATAAACATGACTGCTGATTGCCCACTGATTGTTCTGAACTTGTGATTTCGTTCAAAAATACCCAATGAAGTTATGAGAACCAAAAAATAGCGAACAAGACTTGTTTTCTGCGTTTTATCATCAGGTTAATTACAATGCAATAAATATGATAACAGCAAATAGGGTGAGTCAGAAAAACGGTCACTATGGATTATGGACAGCGTGTTTGTTATCAGTTGCGCAATCTCTGTTCCAACTCGTGGGCTTGATTAACTGTGGGCCAGGGGAAGTTGAGTGTCCACACGAATATCTTTTGAGCGTAGAGGTCAGGGTTGCCCAATCGGATGATGATGGCTTCGGCATTGGTCAACATTAGGAACCCCGCCATTTTGATCGATTCCTTGGCAATCGGCAGACAATCCGAAAAGCATCCTTCTTACTGGTAGACTGATTGGAGTTGGTCAAATGAGCAAAAGTCGCGCTTAAAACCGTTTTAGTCACACTACCGATCAACCATGTAGGATGATGTTCACCTACTCTGTCAGACATTCGCCTTGTAGTACGACCAATATATGGTGCTCGACATGAGCACACAAATGAGTTCATACAACAACTGGTTGTAGAACATGGAAGCTTGTCTTTGAGTTGTGGCATGATAACCAGTTTTGAACGGAAACTGACACACAATTGGCGGCAAAATACGTTGTTTCGACTGATCTCCCCAGCTTTCCTGAGATAACTTTGACCATAGGATCTCTCTTGAAAGGAATGCTAACAAACGCACGTTTCCTGTTTACAGAGGTTGGCTTACGTTTCAACTTTGCAGCCTGCATCGCCTTTTGAATGAAAACGCATTGGGTAGCCATTCCGCATTAACACTTCTTGAAGAAAGTCTAGCTCAGCTTGTAGAATGTCAGGGTGAAGATATTTAAGGCTCTATCTGTCGGGCATCTTATGAGGTTTCGCATTTGATTTAGCGGAACCAAACTGTCAAAGTAATTGTATTGGCCACTCCAAGTCATTTTTTGTACACAGTTCGTCGGATTGAGCCGTCTTCATTTCTTCCTGTGCTACTGTTCAAAAAATTTATCTGTTCATTGGTGTCTGACTTTCTGGTGAATTTAATACTGTTATGGATTGAATTAAAAGGGGCCATAACCTTGTTCATGCTGACATTCTCGTTAACGACGCAAAAAACATCATCAACATAACGTTTGTGAAGTGTAAATTGCTATGAATTCCTGGTCGGTTTCAAGTTTATTCCGGATAAGTACGCGACAAAAATGTTTGGAGAGCAGGGTCTGCTAGACTACCTTGAGGACAACAAATCCTAAGACTAGCACAACGCTCATTTGTAAAATGTGAAGTGCAAACGTCCGTTGTGTTTAATTTCTTACAACGGTGGGTCTGTTGTAGGAAAACGTAACGCACGTATCAAAATTATGAGGGATCTCATAGTTAATCAGTAAAACAAATTAGAAATCACTGGAACTAGGAAAACGGTAGAACGACGAAAACATCTTTTATATTTACTGGACCATTCAAGCCTGGGTAACGGCGTCATTTCACGTGTCACTTCAGTTCGTTGCTTCAGAATCCGCTACAAGCTGTCAAGACATACCTGTGTAGGCGTTCTGCCACGCAGATAGCATTAATTCTCAATGATTACCAAATTCACCCCGTACTAATCACCACAACTTCACGAGAATAATTTAATTAATAATTCCACAAAACGGACCCTTCATTTCGAAACCGAGAATGGTTAATGAGGAAGGTTTGGACTAGATTGATCTCCAATGTGGAATAATAGCTTTGCCACACCAATCCTCTGTGAACACAGTGTGAATGGGTTTGTTGCCTGACCTTACACTGTAAGTCAGTACCAACGACTAATGTGGCAACACACGGGTGTCCCCGCCAAGTTTTCCCTGACCTGAGTGGAACTGATGAATTTCATATTTGTTGTCCAAATGAATAAGTAACACGGCTTTCTGAGAACTCTTAATTCACCCATGGATCGAAACGTTAGTTCTTCTGTACGTCCGTAATATTTTCAATCAACCAGATTGTACATTGAGGTTGTGGGTGTACCTTGCTGTGTAAAAACCAACAGGCCATTCTCATTACTACACTACGCGGTACCTTGGTGAGGCTGCCTCACTCACTTTTCAAAGTATCTTGCTGTAGAGGACATGGATGACATGGACATGACACTATCGGAATAAAGTGATTAGAGAGTGTTTCATACTTCACTCTGACATGAATGTACTATTAACGCGGGGTAGTTTAAGAAGATAATTCGCGGTAAATGGCACATATTTGACACCGTGTATAAGAGTGTAAGCAGGTTTCACAAACGTGTGCAACGTCCTAACGTAAGTTTTGTCGTGGGCAACGTTTTTGAACTGTTGTTTTAATGTGCCTGGTCTGAATTAATTATGCAGCTGATTCAGTGTCCGAAGTACAATACCCGCAGAGTTGCATGCATCAGGTGAATGGCTTTAGTGGTTAATGGAATAAGACAATGTGTGAAGAAAGGTTAGTTGTAAAGGTGCACAAACTAGAATTGTAAGTGCAACGACAGTGGAGGTCGCAGCAGTGGATTTGATAGTCTTGACTTTCAGTCGATAATCTCTTGCCTCTATAATGTATGGTGCGAATCGCAGCCTGTGTTCCAGGGTGTACTTCTGTAGTTTATGTACCTAGATGCTACAAAATTCTATTTTGTATGCTGTAACATGCGGTCATTGAACAACGACGATTCACGTAAACAGTAATTCAGTAGGACTTAACAGAAAAGGGCTTTCACCGAGGCCTGAATGTGCCCAATTAGGGTATTGTTATTGTTGTCTTTGGACTTGGGTGTCAGTCCTACCAGCGCTAGTATGTGGTGCTTATATCTCTCAGCAAAAAGCCTGTCAGCGTGTCAACATCTCGTTTGTGCTTAGCGCCAGATTTTAGGTCTCACAAAGGACTCGATGAAATCTGCACACTGAAAACTCGGTTTATATTGAGCAAAAGACAGTAACAGCATTCGACTCTTACAAAGTTCGTCTCAGCTGTCCGCAAGCAAATTTCGATATAGAAACCTCCCTATCAAGAGCATCTCATATGATCACTGAAAGAGGGCTTCCGACTAACAGGATGTGATCAAGAACCATCCGGACGCTCCCGTTGAGACAGAGAAAAAGATTAAAAATCCTGTGTCTCAGAAAGGGGTATTTCTTATTTCACCGTAAACGTACATGAATTGCTTCAACAGGCAAGTCAGTGACAAACCAAAGAAGTAAATGTGTGCACAAACTATGTTTCAAAGCTCGCTCTACCGCCTGAACCAGAAATACTGCTTCCGTTAATGAGGGCATTCATACAGCTCCTCCCTCTAATACATCAATTACGGCCCTTTTTATTAACGTGTGCGTGTAGAACTGAGTCCCGCTGACAAAAATCTTCGAATAAGTATAGGTGAACACAGTAGCCCGAACTTCACCATACACCATCTTCAACTTGAATTCTCACATATTTCTGGTAATCATGACAAATTTGAAAGTCTGCTTTATTTGTTTTTGACGCAGCACTTGTACAGCCTTGATGACTATGAAATAAGAGTTACGAAAACCGGAATGTCAAAGCATCTGAACAACCAGAGGCTGCTAGTCTAGATAAAAATCTGTCAGAAAATCGCTTGAAAATAGGTCGTGACTAAGCAAAAACATGCACACCAGGAAATGTGTTTCATTCGTCCAATTGTGAAGCGACTGGATTCAATAAGCTCATCGATAATGGTTCAACCAGCGATTTGCGGAAGGCTACGGTATCGGCCAGTGGAGTAGGTTAGCGTGTGAGTACAGTGAAAAATCAGTATAGAATCCTTGGTCAGCATGGGTTTTCATGCATTGGTCAACTGAGTAAAACAAGTTGTTTTAAGTGTGTCGCTCATTGAAACAAACAAATTGAAGGCTGGAACCGGCTGACCGATACAAAAGGCGGAGCTTTCGGACCAAGTGTATTTCCTCAGTATACTGCTTTTTCTTGCCTATAAAATGACCTACAGTAGGTTAGAATGTTCGGGATCAAAAACAGTGCCGTCTATTTTCTTTTCGGAAGGTAACGAAATTTCAACACCAAGAAGTTCGCAATGTAGCTTTCCAAAAGTTTAAACTGGGTTATACTGAATTACATACAACAGCCGGTGTAAAGAAACATATTAATTCGCAGACAGGTGAAGGGATAGTTTGCCTTTGAAGCTCTGAAGCGCATGATTTGAAACGTTATCTCACACCTTACCAAACCCGCTTGTCGCACGAGGCGATTACGCAGGGAGAACGAATTACCAGTCGTTCTTCGGGAACAGACCAGGTAACAACTTCAAGGACAATGGAAATCTACCAGGAGTTGGCATCGAACGTTAACCGTAAGCAGTGTGACAATCTCACATTTCAAACACTGACAAGTGAAAAAGTTATCAGTCAAATGTGAATTTTAAAATATTGCATCAACAAAAGAACGGTGGAGAACACTGTGCATCGCTGTTTAACCCATAACTTCTTTTTTGGCGCTTATAAAACACACCGTTCGCATTTCCAAAAGGAATTTGCATTTCGGATATTCCCAAGAATTAGCCTGTTATTCAGTCAGCCGTTTTCGATTCAAGTTATGGAAAATACAAGGCTACCTAACGATGCACTGAGAACCAGATAGTTGAATACTAATATACTATGAAACAACTGATAAGTTCCATCAAATTTCTCTGTTTTCGGAAAGGTTTGCCAACTCACCCAGTTGAGAACAGATATCTAGTAGTAGTAGTAGTAGTAGTAGTAGTAGTAGTAGTAGTAGTAGTAGTAGTAGTAGTAGTAGTAGTAGTAGTAGTAGNCTTTGATGCCTGAACTATTAACGCTTGTCATTCTTATGCGAGGACCCATTATATGTACAATGTAGCCGACTACGCATCGCGTAACATTTGACTGTGAGCTTGTTTCCGCTTACTCCCCTTGCCATTTCTCTTATTCCATATTGATGTCGCCGCTTGTTCTTCCTTTGCGAGAAGCTGTGTAAAGTGCTCTTCAAAATAAACGATATAGTAGTAGTAGTAGTAGTAGGTTTAAGGAAAATAACAAGCTACCTAAAGAATTTATGAAAGTTGCAATTGGTCACACATAAACTAGTTGTACGTTAGATCTGTTAGATAGACAGAGGAAAAACTATATATTGAAGCTTAGGTGTACTGGTTAGTTTGAGTTTAACACTGTGATTTTCTAAAATTTCTCCACTCAGCATTTACTTTATCTCGAAGGGCCGCTAACATGCCTGGCATTCGATTAACCTTATTGCACGTCAGAATGCTATACACGGTCATCATGACATCTTCGCTCAGAGTTAACGGAATGAATTTAAAACGTTTGGGGAAAATGATCGGTTGGTTAGGATGAAATGGACAGTAACTATACGGAATGGCTTTGCTTGGACAGTATGCTTTCTAAGACTATACGGATAGCATAACTGGACTGAGGTAAGGAGATAATATGTTTGAGAACGCTATTAGTCAACCTATAGATACTTCTCATTTTTACTGAGAACGGATGGAGGGATCTGCCACAAACAGTGTTACACGGTTGGACAAGATTGTGGGCAGACTGGCTTACAGAATCCAGCCCGCGCACACCGAGCAGATAAGTGTTCACTCGTGGACAAAAACGATCAATGTCAGCTAGCATCATGTAGTCGAGTAGGACTAGAAATGAGAAACGGCACAACCTTCTCTGCGATTTGCTTTTCTTCTACGTACGTGCAATCGCTTCACTCCAACAAACGCCTACATAAATACTAGTAAACAACACTTTTTCCTGCAGTCGAATTTCGCGCAGACCCTTCGCACCTTACATCACTCGGCCTGGCTGGACTCCATTGAAGGTATCGTACATAGTTTAACAATAACCAGAGGGCACTTCAAGAGTATTTGTATTAGAAATATTTTCGCTCTAAGACAACCTAACTCACTGGGGCCTATTTCTGGACATGGCGTTGTCCTTCCGGTCAGTCTGGAAGGACGAACTTAATGAAAATAAACGACTGCGCAATAGTCGTTCATAGATAAAGTCCTGACGATAGGATCAGAAAAATCTAACTCATCTATCCAGTTGAGCAGACAGTGTTTTATGCTTGGAATAAATCACTGTCAGTTCACACTATGCGACTGAATCGTATGCTCTGGTGTCACCACAGGTGTTCTTTCGTCTAAATTCCTACGCCAAGTCGTGACACATCTCTCAAACTTCCAACTTTCAACAGGTCGATAGGCAGTACACAGGAATCGGTAGAATTCTGTTTAGTCGAATGAAGCGTTCACCTGAGGAATGAACGATAGTCAGCGAAGTCACCTTGAGTGAACGATACTGATAATTTTGTAAGTGTTTCAGTGACAAGTTGTTTGGTCCCTGTTAGTGGGCAATCACGCAACGTGGCGGAATGCTCGTGTAAAGGTGACCGTTAACCAGCTAACCAATACTAACTGCCTCTGTGAAATCTGCGACCGATTATGATCATTTGTTATAATCAGTAAACTGAAAGGTGACCAAGTACATGACAAAGACGACACCTGAGGAACAAACGCCCCCTACGAGCTTCTAAGAAATGAAGTCGTCGAAAAGAATACGTCATTCAGCAGTAAACTTGAATAAAATATTTGCAAAATGGTATGCAAGTCTCACCTTGCAGAGACCAGACAAACCTAGTTAGCCTATACTTCGACTGGACTTACTGCATTTATTCAGACCCACTCTGGTTAATTATCAACTCACCTGGAACAAACAAAGCAAACTGATTTTAATTTCCGCTTCCCAGTGAGAAGCGCCCTTGCAACTCTTGATCTGTGGCAATCATTCCGTCATCAGACCTATCTCATTCTTTCCACTATTCATTCATTCGTCGAACCCAACGCAGCTCTACTGAACTCAGCATGCTAGCAAAAAACAAAACCAGCTCACAATCGGGGGGAGTGTGTGAAGCAGACTCATGAGTCACTTGTGCGCTTTCGATACTGAGGTGGATAACGTGTCAAATTACGCAAACTAACGTGATGGCGTTGCAGCCTACGTACGGTCCAGTAACTTTTGAACTGGTAAACAAGCATTGGTTCTCCTACATCAGCTGTAATTACCACGGAACCACGGAACTGCTAAGGCCATCCAATTCAAGTGAACGTGAAGTGTAGAGGCCGGTGAGAAATGGTAACTGAATTACTAAGCATGTGTACACTGTTTGCAGATAAACTCAAGAAAAAGCGAATTGTTTTTTCACCGCAAGTAAATGGTTACTCACTTGGTGCACTACCGTAATGGTGCAACTGACCTGTGTGACGGTAAGGTACCTTGTGTGCAATGTATTCGTATAATCCTTCAGAGCTGAAAGCCGTAAGTCCACTTGCTCATCATTTTACCAAAAAGTTAGATAAGATTGCTGTGAGGTGTTGATGAGTATACGGGGTAAAATCCTTATTCTAACTTCATAGTTTTACAATAGACTCACAACAAACCCGGAATTACCAAGAGACAACGGTCAGTAAGAAAATTTACGGATAGTCCTGATCAAAATTTGGTTTTACTCAACGCACGTGATTGTAGGACCTTTAGCGGGTTCAGGTGACTGATAGCCGAGACCATTTAGCATATAAAACGAATTATTGGCAGTTATTTTAAAAAAAATTCTTAGGTTGACATGCTCATCCAGGCATGCTGCGTGATCACGTTGATCACGATCATTGTCAAAAAGCGATATTGTGAGAGTCTTTATCGGCGGCGTGCACTTCTTGCTTGGTGTAGAGTTTGCGCGGTTACTAATGGCAATACAGATTTAGTGATTACACGATGTTTCATAACAAATCAAATTGTTCTGGATTTAGCACGCGTTTAGGATATGAATGAGGTTGTCCAGTTAATCGTGGTTATCATGTCTACCTTGTGGTTTTCAGACTTTGGTTCAAAGATGACTATATCTGATCCGCATTTTTATAATGGAGGTTCATGCAAAAGTATTTTACATAGTGCATCAATCCCAGGTGAATAAGATGGGGCAGTCGGCTGACTGTCATTGTTATAATCAAATGTAAAGACATTCTATCTGTGAACATCAAAACCCTTGACTACTACTAAATGGCAGTCATTCCCACAGCAATGCGATGGATGTAAGCTGAGCACTGTGAAAAAATTTCACGATGAACCTCAATAGAGAACCAGTTCAACGATAATCAACCAATTAAGTGCATGTGATGCATTCCAGTCTTACCTTCTGTAAAGTTGGTTTGAAGTCAGATAGTTGCCACAATCTGATCTTCCCACTGCGATCTCCAGAAGCACAAACTGACCCACGAAGCAGCACAGCAGTCACGTGCACTTCATGCTGCATCATCCATAGGTAATCACGTGAGTCTAGACGCCACACTATGGAGAAAATGTGTTGAAAAGTGTGGTCTGGGTGGCACACGGCCCAGTACGAGGCAAACAGTAACAGCTCAAATTCTATCCATTTGATAATGTTGGTATTTTGTAGCACACCAACATCAGTTCCGTCTGATTATTGAAAAGTACACATTTTCGCCTGTACTCTGTATAGAACAACCACATTGTCGAGTTAACCTCATCCAAAATTATATTTAAATAAACAACCTTATTTCATTAGGGTTTCTTCTCAATTTTGGTTATTAACTCTCTTTTAGGGTACTATTCTTGACTGTGATTTGGATAACTCTTTGGATCACACTTTGAAAAGTTTTATGCCTCAAACCTCTTAAGTAAGTCACTTTAACATCTAAGTTAAAAGTATACAATTCCCTCTAATCTAAAAGTCTCTGTTTATCTCACGTACTTCTGGTGAACGAAACACGAAGTTTATGGGATGACTTTGAAAACCAATCGCAAAATATATAACCGTGCACTTGTTTTTTTCAAAAGACCACCGAGGTGTAACGACATTTCATTTGATAGATTAAGAAGGAATCCAACTGGGCACTCAATCAACGACCGCTATCCAATAACATTAATTTGAAAAATGCATATGCCCAATAGACTTAACAACATATCCTTAGCAAAAGCCTACTCTAATCTTAGTGGCAGTAAGATATTAGCGTTTGCTCTGACTTCATCCGAATGTTCCTGATGGCAAGTAGATATTGGGAGAATTCAAACACCAGGACACCAAGGAGGTGGCAGGTAACAACTAAGTATAACAAATGAGGAAATGCTGCTTTGTACACATCTATGATTTTTGACAGGGTTATTTAAATCTAAACGTCAAGGCGCTTTCAGAATATTCTGGACATCGTCTGCTGCCTTAACGTGCCCTCGTCCAACGTATTCTTGTTAGCCTAGTCAGGAAAACAGTAGTGTCAACGCTGTGTGTGCCAACAAGGATGTGTTATGCGCTAAGGTCGTAGAAAGGCGATATCCGGAAACTGCTGTTTAAGAGTCAAACATAAAGGTTATAAACTTTTTTCCACTAGGTTAGGTCAGACAATCTGGTGATCTCAATGGAAAATCAGCCGGTTCAGAGCAATTTGATGGAGGATCTTGTTGCAATATAAAAAATGGATCACATTTTATCGGAATAAGAAAACGCTGACACAACCCGCTTGGTTTAGCGTGACGACCGCACCAGGATCGGAAAGTTGTTCTACTTGTTCTAACGTTTACTTGGTTGAACTCATCACGTTTCAAACTTAAGTTTCTACAACCGTTTTAAACTGATAACCTTCATGTGTGTACTCCGGAAATTAAAGGTTATCTTTCACACATAACAGGTTGAGGCAGTGAGTGAAAAGTATGAACTCAAAATTCGTGGTGTTTCTATCCATCCGGATGGTTTCCTGGCCTGGAGGTACTCCAGTGAATTAGTTTAGACTGTCTACTGATCCCTGACTGCGACAAACACTGACTAGTCCGGAAACAGGGGAATCGAAAGTGAGTACTGAGATTTCTTAGACATTCGTGCGCGAGTCACTCATTATATACACTATATCATCAACTCCCACTATTTCCAGTAGTGTGAATGTTGTTGTCAACATTCATTAATAAGTACGCTACGCACACTGTTTAATTTAGCATCCCATTAGAAAGGTTGTCTAACGTCACTATAACTAAGCCGGAACGCAATTAAGGACAAAAACCTTCTCACTTAGAATATAATGTTGTTCAGTGTGGAAACGGTCATTCTCAGATAAAGGTTATCTTTCCACCATCGTCGTTCTCAGATTTGTTTTCCGGGTCTAATACGTCATACTTGAAGGTAAAACAGTTAGAACGTCACCCATCTCATAGCGACCATGCCTATCTTTTGGGTGTTCCTAGTATCCACGACAAAAAATGTTGCTCAGCAAAGCGCAAGGTGGAGCTAAATGGATCTTAGTTTCAAAGTTGCTGACCTCCGTTTTCACGCAATAATATGATGGTTCATAGAATTTCATGATGATTGCCGGGGTGCTTGTACGAAATTTCCCTCTCTGTGAGCTGAGAAGTTTTGGATAATTGAGGTGTCAACGAGCTTTAGTTTTACGTATAATGTACCATATGAGATCACTCGCTTGTCCTCTGCTAATAAAACTTACGCAAGTGTTGTAAATTGAAAATTCCCTCAATTCCAAACTTTAAAACTCTCCTTGTATCTCCGCATACTTTATTGTCAAACTATCGTTGGAAATAAACTTGGTGAAAAACGATCTAGAGCGCGATAATTTGCCGAACAAAGCTGTAATCCGGGAGAAAAAGAACCGATCGCACTTATGGGTGCCAATTTGTAACCGTTATTCTCACAATAGTTACGTTAACTATGAAAGTATGAAAATCAGCGAAAAAACTTTTGTAAACTGTCGGAAGTATTTTCAGTTATCGATATTAATTTGTCACTGTATCAAACATTTAAATCCACCCCTCCCACTGTCTCATATGAAATCCACCAAATAATCCAGAGGATCGACTGCTTCGGCAGGGTTTCCTAAACAGTTCACGCTGGAATCCATCCATGCCACTGCTCAGCATAGAGGTTGTATTAATAATGAGCAAAAAATGAGTAGACTAACTATGTTTACCAATATAAGGCCAATGAGCTTCCAAAGCACAGTTGGGATTTCAAGTGACAATTGTAACTAGTTTTATAGCCTAAAACAGCCGTACCCTTTGACACTTTTTTGTCTAAAAAATGTATGTGCCATCTGCTGCCTAACTGATATGTTTTGACGTAATGAATAATCACATTCTACAACTTGGCTACCACTTGAGGTTCTCTGGAGCATTTGTGCCAACAGGAGCTCGTTGTGTGGATCAGTGCACATGGTAACACATAACTGGAACTTTGCTTTGTAATCAGCGTTCAGCAATTGGGCACATATTCGGAGTCGACACTCATTCCCCACTTGCTTGCTTACCAGATGACTCTGTTGCCGTCGATTTTAGTGTTACTGAGCTCCTCCATTTACGCGTTTGAACCGAGTAGCTGGTGTATGACTATCAAATAGGACATCATGTCTCTAGGATAAACTCTTTTGTAAAGCATGTCTTCAAGCGCAGAACTATTTCGGCTGGCCAGTAAATTGTAATACTGAACCCTCCAGTGAGGTATCGTCTTGTGGCGGATGCAACTAGACCAGAGAAACGATTGATACTATAAGTCCGGTCAATAATTGCAGTTGTGCCGGTCAAAACCTTGCTTACAAGTCAAATGTGTTACTGTAGTCTGTACATGCATTCTGATGTGATCAACTCGAGAGCTGCAACCTTAGTTATCCTAGTTGATATCGCCTTACTGCCATGGTTTGGTACTCACTTACCTCACACTGTATTCCTACATGGTCCAGTTACATCATTACTACTAGCCTTGAGGAAATTCAGAGATGAACTCACTACTGATTCACGCCTCCGATCAACCGAAGGGCTATCCTGTGCACAGTGATAGCGCAGTTTCTGAGTTCAGTCCAGTACAACGTTTGCATGTGTGCTCGAGTGAACTGTTTACTTAAGTGCACCAACAGTCGTAACAAGCGAAAACAAATTGCTCTTAATTCTGCTTTCAAAGTGGAACATCCGCTGTCTCTCAAGGTTATCATAAGAGATCTTAAACTGAATGGGAGCAGAAAAGCATCTGGTGAAGCTGTCGCAAATATTGAAGTCAACAGAGCGCAGATACCTGAAAAGAATAACAGTGAGAGAACATAGAAAATGAAACGCTTCTCAATCTCAGACTTATGTGAAATCACAAAAGAGGCCCTCTGTAAAAGTGTCCGCCTGATTTTCATTGTGGGGCGAAGCTCTAGGTTGCTGGTACACAGGAAGAAACCAAAATGTATGTAAGCAAGTGGTTAGCTTCACACACTTTGACAATTTCACAGAGTAACTTCAAATCCGACGAAATGTGAATTGGATGCTGTCTCACCACTCTGCTTATAAAACTTTCTGTTGTATATATACATATATATCAACAAATCTGAAGTGCTTCGGCTGCCAGTTGGTCCAATACCTGAAGAGCTTGCGTTATTACAATCTTCTGAACGATTGTTCGGAATCAGTTACAGGTGACATAAAGCCAACAACTCTATATCAGCTATTCAGGCAGCCACTCCGATTACATATTTGTGATATGCCACTATCAGTAACATAACCACTCTGCTAAACTTCAGCATTGCCCTTCAAGTTGCAGAAAGTAGGATAAAGATAGCTCTTACAATCTGGCAAGTTTGTTCATGTAAGGATGTCGGGCACAGTCTGTTCCATCACGAAAACAACGACAATAGCGTCAATATCATATCATGGATTTGGACGCTCAAAACGGAAATCCACACCTCTCTGATAGCAGTAAACATGGTTGTTAGTATAAAGTTTATAATTGTCGATTTGAGACAAACAGACTAAAATGAGCATCGCCGCCCAGCTGGGCAAATCAAAATTGCATCATCTATCAAAACCAAAGCAGATACTAACCGAACTACAAAGGTTTTAACAATGCCGGCACAGCCATTGCACAATCGTCGTCTTGAGTTACACCACAGAAAAAATGTCAAAAGGTACTTCATGACCTAATCGTTCCATCAGGCAGAACTCACCAAAGCAATTGTTGTCCGCGCCGCCGCTTGCAAAACGTAGAGTAAATCGATCCATCTGTCCGGTTAGTGAAGCAGCCGGTGGCCTTTGATCACACTTGTTCAGTCTTTTTGAGGACTTTAACTCCTGCCACTTCGTAGTGCCATCCAACCAAATGCATAGCACCGATGCTGTGTGACCACGATAAATTCGAACGCACTTGTTCGAACTGTTTGTGTTTCCGTTAGGTAAATTCGGTATCTGGTCACGGTCGCGCAAGTCCCACAGCCGAATGCTTGTATCATAGCTGCCGGATAGAAGCAACCCGTGTTCTGTATCCAACCACAAAGCGCGCACACTCCCAGCATGTCCAACCAACCGCAGTCGGCTCAAATGCGCTCTGGTTTGAATGGGGTTAAAAGGAAGTCAATTTCTAGTTGTACAGGTACAGAGTGCATTTGGTTACAATCTTGGCTTGACCACCCGATGTCATCCTAATTATCGTTCAGATCACTACCTACCCAAGCAATGTTGATTCAGTACCCTACAAGTAAAACAACAGTGTTTTTCTCCTTTCGTAAGGCATTCTGTGCTCGTCAACAGTTGCATATCGAGGTGGCACTTCCGAACAATTAAACTTTTGTCGAGTTTAACAGAAAAATAAAACCGCTCAGTTGATGAGGTTCATCAAAGTGTTGCATTTTGTAAAAATGAAGGTTGGTTATCGTTTGTTAGCCTATCTTTTTTCAGGCCTACTCTTCAACCTCGTTTATCTGTGCATCTTTTTTGTTCTGCTTAAGCTGAGAACCACTGACAGCTGAGCGCAGTTCTTGCAACCTCGCAGACTTTCCAGTCAGTCTGCTTCAAAAATGCACTGTATACTGGTTGCCCCCTTGTTAGAGTCTGTCAGTAGTGCGTATCCTTTTCACGATTGTGACTAAAGCTCAGACCGGACTGTCTCGAGACCAACGTGTTGACCGCTACGCCATTTTCGTCACACTAAAGACGATCGAATTTTCATTCACGAATACTCGGCCAAAGTAGCTCTACTTGATTGACAGTTGACCCAGAAATTGTAATCATCAGATTTTCATTCTGTGCTAACACTTCACCAAACTATTATTTTCACCTTCGTTTTTAATGCATCGTTTATTTCATATTGATCAGAGGAGCTCACTTCACGTTTAATGATCACAAATTGCAAAAGGGACAAACCGCTTTGCTTGTATTTGGTCAATTCATTCAAATAGCTGGTTCAATCATGTCCAAGACGAAATGTGTTATCTGAAACTATTTCTCTTAACAGCATAGGAAACCCTATTTTATTCGGCCAGCGTTTTGATGTGTTCGAAAACCGTGCAATCCTCCATGTTGTCAGTTCGTCCCAACTGGTATTAGAGCTTCAAGAAGTCGCCAATGTTCGCTTAGGAATGACCGTGGATGCTAAATTCTAAACATGGGATTCTTATTTGATAAAAACTGTTAAATTACTTATGAAGGCGCATGGTTTATTTCTTTCATACGCTTTTTACTATTTTGGTTTACTTGCTCTAATCCCAACGTCAGATTGAGACTTCACGTATTGCAGCTGACTGACATACTTCTATGAGACACTTCATTATTTATGACAATCAGGTCTGCAAGACTAGCGGCTTGACCCAAAATCCAACGATGTCTGTCAAGAAGGATACTCTGTTGGATGAAATACTAAAATCCATAGGGTTAGTTGCAAGGAGTGATATAAATAACGTTGGCATCCGTTGTTTGTTAGGCCTTAGTAGGGACTAGTTCAATAATGGTGATTTCGCCCTGAATCAAACCATTTTTCCCGTAACATTGTGGAATTCATTACTTACTGTTAACGGTAAGTGGTACTTCGTCTTCTTTAGAAAATACTTACCAAGTTCAAACCCTGTTTTGTTTTAAATTGGTTGAACCAAACTATATCAATTCTATGACTTCCATAGATTGTTAACTTTTCAAACTCAATTTGAAATCAACAAGACTTCTCACGTTGATCATTAGGCGAAAAAACAAAATATAGCTGCTCTCAGAAACATTTGAGCTAGCAAATTTGAAGGTCGTCAGGCTTAGTGGTTATGGAAGTTGCTTGATCTGCGTTCGAAACATGAGGTCTAATCGCCATACAGAGCGTATTCATCGGACTTCCATCTAAGCAATTCGAACTGCTTGCGGTCCCCGTACATTCAAAGCAAAGCGTTTTAATATTTGGGTTATGTCAGACTATGCCGCCACTTCGTAATCATTCACCCACAATTTATTATATAACACCTTTGCGGTTGGTTAGCCCACCTCTTTGTCAGCATGCGATAACAAATGAAGCAAGTAAAACATCAGCCCACAAATTATCTGACTGCTAACAGACTGCTTTTATGAACCCACGTCGTTTTTACTCATCTGTCATCATTATCAGCTCAAAACAAAATTTGTTTCTCGGGTTATCAAAATGGGTGAAGGAGAACAAGAATCTGGGGATCTTACGCTGTCAGGATAGCTGTAAGTGCACAAATATTTATTAAGTGGTTGCCCAAGAAAAGCATACACTACAGACAGAATAAGAAAGTTGAAATTGGCAAAAATACTCTCTTAGGGTGGAACTTGTAGCGTTCAAATGATTCAAGTATCGGCCTCTGTGTGAACCTATTGGTTCTTATGAAGTGACGGTTGTGAGTTACCAATAACATTAACGTTTAATTAGACCATACAATGTTGTTTTCGATGCACTAACAATGCAGTTAGGAATTTACACGGAAGAACTATGGTTTGCTGTAAAACAGATGGACAGCAGACTCAACGTTTGGTGAACGAACAAGGAAAGGTTTGCCAGACACCAGGTATATCGCCGTACATGCCAATTCGAAATTCAAAAATATGAGTGCCACTTGGCTCGGCGAGTTCAAAGAATCCTAACACCAGCATTAATACACGGAACTGTTTAAAATGCACCAAGAATCAACTTGAAATGTTACCAGTTCTACACTCTGACAGACAAGTTAGAACGGAACAACTATCTACCGTGTTGACTGTTTGACAAGAGGCAGACCACGGAGGGCTGGTTATATGATCTCGACATACAAAGAGAGCAAAAAACGTTGGACGTAACCTGAATTAATAGATCATCTTGTAAGCTATGAGCTTACTACGATGCTATTTTCCAAATCTCTCGGGTGTTTGCAAGATGGAATCAACAAGAAGCAGTAACCTTGCGGGCAAGATCAATTCCTAGCGGTAAACTTGAACCATTTGAGATATCCGGTCATGCGGGTTTGTGTGCCGGTGTCTATCAGATTCAGCTTCTGTGAAGAATTTCTGCGGAATCGAATACTATCAGTCGTGATATGTCAACGGAGATTAAAGAGGGTAAAAGCTGGTGGATATGAGAAAGGTCGATGCGGTGACTAACGTGGAAAAATCGAACTCATTATACAGTGGTGCTGGACAATCAAACTGTGTAGAAATACTTCTCAGTTTGTTCCTCTAATCATGTGAAGTGAGGCATGGCATGAAACTATAAAGTTTAATATATAAATTTACACACCAATTTTTTCCCGTTATTTAGCCATCCGTGCTAACATTCATTCGGATCTCGAAGACTGGAGCTGAAATTATGACACCCAAATATACGCATGAAAATAACATGCAACTACACGAAATGATAAAACCTTCCAACCGTATAATCGTAAATAGTAGTCAGTAGAGAAACCCTCAGTTTCACCTCGTAAAACTTCATCCGGAAATGGCTGTGTCCTTACGTTTCCTGTGGAATGGTACCGAATAGTCCCAAAGTTGGATACGTAAGTTTTAACGGGGTTGATGTCCCAAAGACATACCAAACCATGCATCCACTTCATACAACGGAAGTAATGATATTTAATAATATTGACCACTAGCAGCAAAAGGTGTTTAAAGATCACTTCTAAACCTACGCAGACGTTTTGTTCATTCATCGTCTAGAGCGATGACAGTAAGCCCAAATTTAGAAGCCCGTATCAATTATTAAAAAACATTTGGGCGTAATTGCAATGGCAATCACGGCAATGTTATTCGGAGAATGTGCTTCCAAGACTGAGCGACGTGTGAATTAGAATTCCAATTATTACGTCGGCCTGATCACAGGAAACTTCCAGTGCGGGTGATTAAGTGCAGTGGAAATCAAAAATGTAGCATTTCTTTCCATACCGTCGTTTTCAAGGAGAAATGACACCCTTGACGATTTGCAGTAGGGTGGGCAGTAGTTTTCACACGCTCCTATATGATGCAAAAATTTTGGCGATTATTAAAACAGGGAGAAGAAGATTTCGCCCCTCATTGTGCTCCTTTCCAAGGGAAGATAACTAAATTGTCTGCGGAAATCCGAAAGCTGATACCATTTACGAACACTGTGTCGTTTATGTCAACTACAATCCCGAACTACTTAACAGTACTTACGCTCTGTCATTCACATCGTGGTTTCACTGTTCGTTCGAGCATTCACACTTTCTATTCTCATTAAACCTCGTTGTTGAGTGTTCACTTTCATCAACCCTGGGCAAAAGCTTTAAATCTTTATTGAATACAATTAGTCCAATTATTGGTTTGCCACACTAAAATATGATTGCTAAAAACCAGCAGTGCCTTCTATATCTGCCGATGAGCGCACTATACTCATGTTCGTAGGTACAAGATGTTGTGTGCCACATTTTATCGTGGAGTCTTTAACCCCTTTGGGTTTATCATTTTCTTTTTTTGTACCTGTCGGTGTTGGCGATTTCTCTCAACCAAACGCAATCATTGCTACGATGCCATTTATGGGAGTAGCCACAAATATGACTGAACTACTTGCAAAGCATCAGTAGCCGAAGAATTTTCCGGTTCTTTGTCTTCAAATCGCGAAGCGATGTTCACAAAGCGGATTGTTCGGTTTTCAGGCGTTCCTTCACAGTGGGCCAGCCATGGACGACCACCGTCGGTGTGAACCACACGTTTTTTGCATAACTTCTCGTCACTACCCCTGTAGAAAATTTGGTGAAAATTGTGCCAAGATAATGAAAAGTATACAATGATTATTTTTGTCAACTGAATGAGAACATATAAAATCGCATTTCTTTATACAATTGGATGTGAGTGCCATACGACCAAAACGGATAAACGTTGAACGCTTCGAATTCTGCCGTCCAGTTTAGAGAAAAGGCTTTGAAAACAAAAATAAGCAGAAATAAAATATTCTAATCATGATCGCAAAATACACTTACTCGGTTTTTGTGCTACCTGGCGGAGTTCAGTTTACTGACCTCTCAGAACCATGAACAAATAACACAGCTCTGTGATACCAAATAGCCTTATATGTGTTGGTCATTGTCTGAACGTTTTTAAGTCTCTGACACGTAAAATTAGATTTTTAACGTTCTTTTTTTAATGCAAGTGATGGGTCCTTATTTCGTCCTCTTGGAGATTAACAGCATCGCGTCATTGCCAGTACGAAGAGATAGACGACGAACTCCACAATTACACATCATCGCTGATGACTGAGCCACCAAACTCATGAAGCACATCAATAGAGTAATATGGCCAATTCCTCCGCTTTAAATACCTGCGAGTAGCGCTCAGAGCCACCATTTCGGTAGGCAATCTCAAGTTTACAGTGTGCACTCAAGTTTAATAAGTATCCAATGGTAGCAACCTCTGTTACACGTAGGTTAGACGTGAAGCAAATCTAAACTTGAGCAAACGTACTTGAGACGATTCTTTGCAAGCAGGTAGAAGAGCACGAAGGCTCTCACTAGTTAGAAAAGGTAAGTGGTTACGAATTTTGAAGAAAGTAAAAGTGGGCCATCCCAAAATACAAGTCCATCCAAGGTGCAACAACTGTTACAGCGAAATCGACCGAACTTACCAACTAGACGAGCCGAATCGTGATGGACTGTGTACAGTATAGTTTACTGAATCGTGGCTAAAAGTGTTATTTTTAGGAAGTGCAAACTAATGCTAACCACTTTCAGCTCATCTACCGATTTTCAAAACGATGACATCTAACTGTTGCTCTCTCGCAATACCGTTGGTAAGACACATGCGACGTAAAAGCGTAGGTTTCTTGTGTCTGGTTGAAATCCTGCCAATTTCCGATTATTTCCCACTTGGAAAAACAAACCAGTAGTTTCAAACTGGTGAATGGCAAATGTATATTAGTATAGTTGCTGCTGATGTGAGCAAGACAAACATATACAACAGTCTGTTGTAGAAAATGGGTTTGACCGCGTCCGATTTCCAACCCAATTGTTGCCTTGAACTTTAAAGTAAAAGTACAGTATCGTGAGCACCACTGTATAAAAGCAGAGGATTCACACACAGCAACCTTCAAGAGAAGAACTCATCTGACGGTGTAAAGGTCTAGACAAAAGGTCGAATTGTTCACAGACGTGAGTTTCAGAAACTGAGACTGTGCTCACTAGGCAGAAATGTAGAAGTTTCACAATCCAGGTCACCTCGCTCGAGAGTCTACTGTGATTATTTCGAAGCAAATTAGAGGTTGTTTTATCTGCCAACCTGATCTACTGATTAGATCTGGTTTCTTGGGGTGGGAACTTTGTGATCAGGGCGTATCCCATTGCAATTCCCAAGCGGCCTTAAGCGTATTTTGATTAGGAAATCATACCTAGGGTCCACTTAGAAGCAAAAACCAGACTAATCACCAATTACACTGCACCTCGGTCATTGGTTATCCATTTGAATAGCTGTACTTTAAGGATTCTGTTGTGCTGTAAATAATACGAATGATAGACTCAACCAACTTAACAAATCTGCTACCACTCTGCTACTACTCGCTAGTAATATTTTCTGCTTTTATGCACTCGTGGTCGATAAGCAATCCAACTGACCTTTCATACACTACAAACACGTTATGCACCCCACAATATACATTCCTTTCTTCCATCAACAGATATTTTACGGGCGATTTTGAGTACGCTAGTTGCATCTCCTTCGAAATCCCATTCCAGCTACTTCGTACGAGTTCTTCATATGATGATTGCAGAACGGCTTCGAAGGTTGACTGTAAATTGCAAAATAATAAATAGAATAACGACTCACTGAAATTGAAACATCGTTTACCCCCATAAAACGCTAATTATTATTTGTGAGTACACAAGAGAAATGGGTAGGAATGAAGGCTGAAAAACAAGACGTCTATTCAACACAACGGGTGTATGTTAGACAGTTGAAGTGACATTGATTACCAGGCAGTCTAAACTGCAAGCCGTTTAGTTTGCTTTGGCGTAATCTGTAATTCAATGACGGTTGTCTCAAATTAGTCCTAGGTTCTAACAAATTCTACGCACCAGAACAAACTGAACTTTTCCACCAACTTGTGCAAAAATGAATCTATTCAACTCTAAGTCATCAGAAAAATCAGAATGGGCTTGCAGGCCATAGGATGCCAACCCCATCTCACATAACTTTTGTTACAGTTCAACTGAGCTGACTAGCACACGTTACACAATCTATCGCTCTGTCTACACAAAGCATTAAACGCATGTGCCTCAAATGGGTGGGCGACTTGAATTCTTCTTAGGACGTTTCCGACAAAATCGCGACCAAAACTGCCTACAGAGATGTGACAAACTTATCGGAACCAATGACACTTGACGTCGTTATCCATGTCCAAATCAAAATGAGCATGCAGCTGTAGCATCATAGAAATATCTTTGACTTTGGTCAGGTTTCACTTCAGGTGGGTGCTTAGTTTTCTTTTTCCACTTACCAGGTATTTCAAATTATGAAAAGTGTCCGATCAATGCACGGTTTTAAAAAATCTTAAATATTCTTGCTTCTTAATATGTCTCCGGAAAATCACACGTTTTGATATTCATTATGACTCACTTTACAAAGATCTTGATTACCTGTGACTCGAATGTATCGGCAGTCTTTCTAACACATAACCCGTTTTCTCCTTGGTCTTCCTTGAGAGGACTTTCCGGAGATAAATTCGAAGCGTAGCTTGATGTTGCAAGCGGCTTTTTATCTTCAGAGCCCTTCATGGGCACTGGCACCAGAATATCTCGAGCAAAATTAAGCACTGGTTGAAATAACTTGACTTTCTGCAGAAACCACAGGGCAGGAAAGTTTACAGAAAAGTGTGAAATTTGCAAACCGGATGAAATAATGTTGTTGGAAGAAGAACCTCAAGATACACATAATGCTAGTCACAGATAAAACAGCTTAAAGAATTAATATGGGTGAATTTGAATTATCTTTAAGTGTTGTGTTCAGTACCAAGAAGTATGGAAGCTTGCAATCATTTGCTAGCGCACCGAAGAGAACAACCGACCCATCGATGAAATATCTCGTTCCCATAGAAATTCGCTGATTGTAAACAACCAGGTTTACGGATTTAGAATTGTTCAACACAGACTTTTTGGTAATTCTTTCAAATGGCAATAGACTAGTTTCACTCCTGGTGGATTTCGTCAGTAGTGCATATCTTCATTCAGACCTAAAGCTTCAAAATAATCGTGCAGGCTGAACCTTATTCATAAAAGGTAGCAGTTAAACTAGCAAATGTTAGTCTGTCGTCTACTGTGAGATTACCAGTGTTTTGGCTGACACGCTAGCCTCACAAACATGATCGAAATGTCACTTCCCGTCCGGAGAAGGATGTGCGTTACTGACCAGTCCCAGTGACAGTAAAACTGGGGTCAACTGCTGTCACTGGAAGTGGGCTAACAGAAGTGTCTAACTGAACATGATAACAGTAATCAAGTGTGTGTTTAGGTTGAAGTTATCGTAACCCCCAAATCTCCATCAACAAATTCGTCAAACACAACAACCGAATCAATACGGAAAATTAAAATGAAAAGTGCGACTTGAACGTTTTAATTGAATACCACCAATCACTTAAGTGATATCTAATAATTTCATGGTAAATGACTGTGACGACAATCTCAGAAAGGAATTTCGAGGCGGTTTCATTTCTTCGAACCTTACGGTGAACAGTAATTCCATGACACGGAGCATTAGTACAATGGTCTCAATTTACGCGAGCCTGGTTGATACTTTCTGATTAGTACTCACTGATTTGTTACTAGATATCGATTCCAGGTCACTAATGTCAACTACTGTCACAGAGTGTGTTGCATCAATCACCTATCTGTTCTCAGGTTCTGTGCACCATACATGTAACAAACCATTTCATTACAATGCATAATTAGCTCAAGCATTCTTCTATGTCAGATGGACTCTATTCGGAAAGGCAAAGCAGTCTTTTCTCGTAACAAATTTGAACGAAGTCAGAAACAGTTTTCTTCACAAAGTATCTCTCAAACACATTTCGCTGTATCTAATCAGACACATACTGCAGTCTGTGGACTTATACAGCAAAGTTCGACAAGCATTATGAAGCTAAACAACAAGCTGAACAACCAACCAAACACACGCACACACATATCCATGCCCATCAGTTACCAGGGCATTCTGGTACTGATGAACAAATCTTTCTGTGCACAAAGAGGTGGTTTTCATTTGCTGATTGCTATCACCTCCGCGAACTGTAGAAGCCTTCGATTTTCTGTTGCGTAACATAACCGAAACGCTTTCTCAAGGTTCATTTGGGGTCGACAATTCAACAGGTGTCGCGCGATCGATGACATCGGTTACTTGTGATTTGTCACATTCTGAGTTGAGTCCGGCATTGTGGTATCCATAACCGTTTTGCGAACCCAAACTAGAACGTGTTCGCTGACCTCATAGCGTAATTGCCGCTTCGTTCTGCCTACTTAATTGGCCCGACACTCACACGAGAATTCATAGATGTTTTGAGATTTGACGTTAAACATCAAGTAGGTCACCTCTAATCTATTGAATATCAGTCTCAGTTTTAGCGACAGTCCGCTGTCGCGTTTGCTCTATAATGTTCACGACGTTTTCACATACGCAATTCCCAAAGGACTACAGCAAAATAGCTCAAACCAACCATATTTCGAGGCCCGGAAACGGGGTCGTCCTAAGGAAATTTGCTGGGCAGCTGGGTTGGTTTCGCAATATCATTCCAGTGGTTAGTAGGAACACTGGTCCTTGATGAACTCTAACATGATTCTTTCTGTGACTAAGCACCCATTCCCCCAGTGTTTGTTGGTTCCCTGAAAGTTCGAACAAGTTCAGCTTCACATTACGTTGAGAGCCAACATTCAAAAACCACCTGCGTGACTTTCATTTTGACCCCGTTGAGTTAAACTGCCTGTTTCCAGAATTGATCTTGTGGGTGTGAGAATACCCGCATTCCAATGATTTTCAGCGTAATGTTTACAGAACAACCGTATACCCACCATAAGTAATGATTAGCTCCATGTAGTCGTTTGTCCACTTTTAGGTCTCCTGTAGCCTAGTGAAACGCGTCAAGTCCAACTTCTGTCTGACTGTAACTGGCCGCCTTACTTTAATCCCTTGCACAGTAGCCTACAATTCGTCGTGGTGCGGAACCACAATGTGGCTAGCCTCAGCATACTCAGGACTAATAATTCCCGGTCGGTATATTTATGTCTAGACTCGTCATCCTTTGTTTCAGCAATGTTGTTTTGTGCAAAATGTGCCGTAGCATCATGAGCACCATTTATATCCTCAAAATAGAGTCCGATATGGGTCAAAAAGCAGAACAACGTTGTACTTGGCAGGATTACCTGAAATGTGGTAACGACTGTTGGTCCCTATTCACTGATCTCGGACGCTAAACATGGAGTAAGAGTATCTTTGCTGAGGCTAGTCACCTGTAGGAAAGGTAGTTGCTAAGTGATCTCATCTTACTATCTAATCCCTATTTGAAATACTGTTCATAGTGCGTTAGTCTTTCTCAGTTAAACGGCTGAATGAGCGTCTGACCAAGTAGAATTTCTTCACCTCCCCATGTTGTAAACTGATGTTTTGACTACTATGTTTCCGCTGAATATTTCGCTAGTTGAGTACTAACCTACCCAGTGTAATTTTTCAAAAGGCAGTTGTTTCCGCTGTTGTTCTCATTGTTGATGAGGCTGCTGTTGCGGTTGGTTCTAATAATGATGGTTGTGATGGTGATATCACTTCAGTGGTATTAGTTTCAGTCGTGCGCTACAACAAGCACCCAACTGTTTGACCTGAGAAAGACTGCTAAATAAGTGTAAATTTCTTCAGCTTTGTTTTTTGTGTCATTCAGCGCAACTAGAAGCCTCACAATCTTACAACGTACGCACGCATTTCCAACCCTCAACCCTGTCTAGTTTACACTTATTCCGTTACGGTTCATGACTATCGCATTTCTATATTTCAGACAATTAATGGTAGTGTATATCACAAGCACGTTTTTGGTAGTTACATCCTTTATTACAAACCGCATACATGGCGCGTTGCGTTTCATCGTTTAACGCTACCAGTTCGTTAACCAAACATGATTTGTCTGAAGCAGGTGGTTGAAAAATGAAACAAACATTGCATTTTTGTCTTCATCAAAGCGACCGAAGTTGATAAACTAAATGACGACGCATTTTAATCATTTTCTCTCCAGACGGTCCCAAAATTGTTGGGTAGAGGGTAACCACAGCGAACTCGACGGTCAAAAATGCACAAGTATAAAGAATATATCTGTTTTATATCGCCATATAAGCCTGCTTCTTGTGAAGTTATACTCTCACAGACCAGTTGCTAAGAACGTGTACTTTTGGAAATTGAGGTCTGGGACGACTTGTGTACCATACATTAACTTGAAAGAGGATTAGTTCTTATTATCTTCGACGTCCGTTTGTCTCCTCCGAAAGTTAATTTTACTGGACGACTACTTTCAGGAGAACTCCTGTTAGCACCAGATTTCAGATAAAGTTCCGCTTATCTTGAAGTACTTGTTTTGTGAGGTGTTTGTTTTTCGGTGTATCAGTATTCCCTTAATTCATTGAGTTGCATCCTGATTTCCTTTCAAACCAGCTTATCTTGAAAGGTAATCGTCCAGTTACAACACGTGCAACACATGCGTTCGTGAAGATCTAAACATGATTGACCCGATAACTAAAACGTGAAGTTGCTCACAGGAAAATCATGGAATCATGAAAATCCTTATGAATCCCCGATAATATATCTGATCAGATTTGCGTGAGATGAAAACGACTGTAAGTGTAAGTTCTACTTGATTTTTTTAAAAAGGGAATAATTTTAACAGCTAGTTACAGAATTTGCTTAGACAATAAACAGTTTTTATGAGCCCCGTTTTTCAACTCCACTAAGCTTTGTCACAGCAGCTGTAATCCTAATCACTTTAATGACACTAGCTCCAGTAGTCTTCGGAGTGTTCATTGTATGCCAAATGGTGCGCAAACTTGCGAACGGTTGCAGTCACGTGATGGAGTGGTCAGAGAAAATTAGAGCTATACTGCTTAGTTTAGTCCAATCGCCAGTCGATAAAAAAGTGTTTGACTTTGTAACTAGGACTTCTATTCGGTTCGTTTTTAATTGTACCGCGTAAATACTCTGAAACTCGGTATCGATTCTTGTATCAGTCCATCTTACAGAGTGACGGCATTTTAATCGGCTTGCCTTTTAAGTTCAATCAATTTTGCCACAGTCAGGGACACCAATGCGAGACTAAACTTTATACCGTTTAGAGTTAGCATTTTGTGGGCAGATAACCTATTCATTCTTCTCAGTATATAGCGGTTAACCGACCGATCAGCTTTTACCAAAATACGGTACAGGCCCACATATACAAACTCATATACAGCCATAAAAACTTTATTCTCAAATAAATTATTCAGTTAAACAACTTTAAACAGTCATTGCGACTAAGTTTCCCAAGCCGTCTGGATCTCTATAGTTGTCCTCTTATCCGGAGTTTATACACACATCCGATGCCTGTGCCAGAAATCGGAGTTGACCATTCTCAGTTATGTGTGACAGAATAGTGTTCCCCCCGTACAAGAGGAGGATCAGAAGTTCTCTTGATAAGAAATATCTTTTGTTGAAGGGACACCAGACCTTTCAATATTTATACTAGGCATGTAAGCTGGAAGAATAGACTGGTGAATCTTGTTGTTCACGATGTCACTGGGGATTGTAAATAAACGTCAAGTTTCCTGAAAGCCAGTCTAAGAGGTAACTTTCGTCCATGTCCACCATCCAACGTCCGTTATATGGTTAGGTGAAGTGGAACGCAAATCTCCTCCACTCGTAGATAGTAGCTGGCCTATTATCAGTTGTTTTAGTTGTGTCTTATCTCTCCCCACCTTCCCGTATTTACATTTTAATTTTTTCATATTTACGAGCAATTCATCTTTGTTGTACAAAGGACTAAAGCGTTTGAACGATTTTCTTTCCACCATCCAAGTGGTCGAAACACAAAAGGAAATCCAGTTGTTCGGACAGTTTACAAAATGTACAACCACATTCAAATATTAAAACAATGGCCTACACGGAGGACGTCACAAAATCAAAGTGTAGGCAAAGAACTGGTACCAACAGCAAAAGGTACATATAATCAAGAATGCGTGATGACTGATGCTAGATCGCCCGGTACCATCGTTTGCTGCAAATTTTTATGCTGAACAAATTTCCTATTCGGATCACAATGTTTGTTTATTGAAGGACTGACGGGGACATTCTCTGTAACATAAGGTCTTAGGGTAGATTTTATCGTTCTTGTGAGAATGACCACCGTCATATATGTAATTTGTTGTGGGGGTGAATTGACTACCTATCATGTGACTTATCTAAAGATAAAGGTTACAACATGGTTTGCGCTGGATTACACTCTATACATGTGCACAAGTATGCCCGCTATAGAATGCCTGATATGAATCAGCGCAACCTCCTTCATACTTGCAAACAATTACACAAGGCTGACAATCGCACTGCTTACATCAACGGTGTGTTAGGAGGGAACAATATAGAATATGACCATCTCTAAAGTTGTGAGAGTTCTGGAGCAGTACGGTTCGACTGAATTTGTATCATTCTAACTAATTCAGTTAACTGTTACCATCATACCGGGACTATATTTTTCACAAAATGTTCAGACAGGTGGAAAGTAATTACCTCCCACACTTGACTCGCCCAACTCTCAGTTTCATTCGTTGGCATACGGACAGCGGGAATGTTGTATCCTGTGCAGAAAGCTAGGGCACTATGTTCGTTGATTAAATCTGACCGTTGGATGGGAGAAGATGAAAGTGTTTTCTCTCTATCTTTGTGCACGCATCACTAGCCCGAAGACGAAAACAGCCGAATGTATGTAGACTGCACATACTTGCAGATATGGGAAAGGTTACCACCAGAAAAACTGAAGTTTTTAGTGTCACTATTAGATGCACGTTGGGTAAACAATTTCTTTTTATTGTTAGAAAGAACTACGGATTTTGAGGCTACTGAACACAACATTTTCTACAAAGAGTACATGAAGGACGTTACCATCATCTGCGTAGTTGTCGATACTGCAAATCTTGATAGCTTTCTTGCAGTAACACACAGCACAACTTAATCTCAACTTTACACTTGATGAGCATAAAGATGTGTATCACCTCGATTCGATGTACAGACTCCTCATTTCAAACGCGTACTGTCAAGTGTGACATATGGAACGACCAGTGCAGTCATTTTTTTCATCTCTCTCTCAAACAACAATGAAAACTCGTTCGTCATTCGGTGTACAGAATTACAACAATGTGTACCGAAGACACAGATGAAATTAAATTTACACTGTTGGGGTGGACGTTGACTGAAAACGCTTGCAAAATTCATAGGGAGACATAAGAAACTAACAATGCCAAAGTTTAAAGTCCCACCAGCGAAAAGGAGTTGGTTTATCTAACGTCAGTGTTCTTAAACTGGTGACTCGTAAAACAGGTAGGGCGACTGAAAACCATACAGCACCGAGCGACTAACACTCTCCCAGATTTACCTCGGCCAATAACTTACAGCTCAAATGTATACCGCCTAAATATACAGACTTCTTTTGAGTCTATCGGTTCACGACCTCTTGTGGAGCAAATTAAGTTGATCGCACAACGAGGCATCTCTCTTTGAGGATGCGCAAGTGTTACTACCACATGGCAAACCAAAGGCTAGATGAAATACATTCCTAACAAAATTTTGACGCACCCCAATGACTCATCGGTTCACACCCTGAGGTTACCAAGACTCCTGTTATTCACGTGACTAAGGTAGAGGTCACTTTGAACGCTATGTTGAACTGAGATCAAAAACTGTCTGATGTCGTCAGGTAACATTTTGCCCGCCTGCCCACTATGAGGAAACAGATTGTAATCGTCGGCTTTATGATGAATGACCAAAAATTTAATGTTCCCCAAATCGCCATTTACTTATGGTGTGCCCGAGGATTTTGTTGCCAACATAGTCAGTTATTTCAATCCTCACTTTCCTCATCTGCACTATGCAGATTTTCGTCCGAAGTATTCGATGTTTCTGAACACTTTCTGGCTACTGCGCTTTTAATTGTGTCCGAATGGGAATGAGCTCACCGTACAGTTTGTCTTTTTTTCTACCGGTTGCTATTATTGGTCCCAAACTAGGTTGGAGCCAATAGCCTCAGAACATGCTGTTAACGTTTGGTTTGTTTTCAAACCCCACCGTGTACTTTTGATTCTATACCTCGTGAAGTGGTTGCTCGTTTGTTCTTCAAGACAAATGTTGTAATCGATTAGAAGACGAGAGTCAAAAGTCTACCGTTTCATTTCTTCTGGGTGGCCTCTCTACCTCTCACATAACGAGACATAAAACAAGTCCATGGTTCCATCTCACTGAAACGTCCGGCCACAAGCATTTATAAGTAACACTGTAGTCGTTCATGTGTCTTTAGAGGAGGTACAGAGGAAGTTTCGAGAACGCTAATGTTTGCATATAGATGTCCATCTATCTCTTGTACCTTTGTAGCGCGGAACGGTTACCTAGGTTCGCCATTCTCGATGCTATCCACAAGCAATCATACTTGCTTGTGTTGTAATATAGCAAACTGCACAATATTCCGTCAGGTAAATCGTTGATATAAATTGACTTGTGTGCTGGGGAGGCTGAAAGACAAAGTGATTGTGCCGTTAAGTTTCTGTGTTGCCTCGTAGAAATACACTTACTCACCTAAAACCCTAGCTAATTAGAATTTAATTTTGTTCGTTCGTGCCACTGACAGTGCGTAATTGTGGTCATCTTTTCAGGTATAGTAATTTAGGTGGATCGTTTATATCTGCTATCAGAGTTCTTCCGTGCTTTACGTGGATGCCCCTACTTCTAGTTTCTAGTTGAATTATTTTGAAGCCTTCTCAGTGTTCCGTTCATGGAAACGTCCTAGTCTATTTCAAAGTATCCAGTCCATTTTGTGGAAATCCCAGGTAGCACGCTTTTTTTCTAGTTTGTAAACTGGTGAGTCTGAAAGGGTCCAATTAACACCTCAGATTTCACCGACTTTATGACTTGGTTGTCGATTTGAACTGAAAACTATTCACATTCAGTCACATCTCTCTCAATTAGGCACTCTTTTCAACCAAGCACTTTTGAGAACAAAAATTAGATTCGATTTACTTGCTTGCTAGAGCTCATCAGTAGTGTACTTTCTTGCCATGACCGGGGGCTGAACTTTAATCACGCTATCTAGAGGCTACCGTGATGCCCACTGAACTACTGTCCTCACGCCTAGCACAACGGAATTATCCTATGTGAACTTTGAACTCCTTTGGCTGTGGCTCCCCATCAGGTTATCATGTCAGCTTGAGAGGACACAAGGTTGCCTATCTGTTAACCCCGGTCGATAACGCTGCATTTCAAATTTATGAGTCAAGCTCTGCTAAGTAAGTCGATGGTGTTGCTGCCCTAAACCGTTAGTCTGAACAGTCTCTGCGGACCTATAGACGTTCCTTGCTCACGTACAGTCAAGTTGAGGCTGGGTTTGTCACCTACCGGGCTTAGTCTGGCCGGAAGAAACTCGGCCAGTTACCGTTTAGTCATCGCGGAAAGTCGGACGCAACGTTACGACATTCTGTTTAGTCAACTCACAAACAGTCAGTGAGTAACTCCATTGGGAAAGGCCGCTTCCAACAGCTGTTTGACGACTCAACATTAGGAAACAGGGGCACTTCTAAGGTGTTTTGGGAAATCCCACATTTGTGCGGTGGACTCCATATCTGTGAGCTACGTTCGCGGAAATCGTAGATATGAAAGTCGTCTGATACAATCCAGGTTATTGTGTCCTTAGTCCGCTCGTACTTGTTAGCTGGGGATACTGCGATCGGTAAAGTGGATGTACCCGGTCCCTAATGGGATCCTCAGTGTAGAGCGACCAGCAAGCACAGCACGAAGTATTGTGGTCAAAGACTTCCTCAGTGGCTCCAGCTAAACTGAACTGGCAAAGAAAGATTTCGCCTGTCTTAGAACACGCCAACCATCCCATCAAAATAAAAGTAATTCGCCAATTGGGCAACTTCATTAGGGAAAACAGTTGTAGTCACGAGAATCTACGATTAACGACTGAGTTGCAGACTACTCTCTCACTGCCGTTTCTGGATGTATTGATCTAATACGGATCTGACAGCACTGTAACCTGCTTGGTCTACCGGAATTCTACTTGGACAGAGCAGTACTTATGCCATGACAGTTTTGCTCCGTTTCGGCAAAAACGGGGTTTACCAAGGACTTTATTCGATCAAGCTGGAAGAAGTTTGCTCAATCGACAAAGAGTATTGCAATTTTGACGATGTATTAATATCACATGTTTAAATACATGGTGTATAAAACAGTTCAGTAAACCACAGACCAACAGCTAACCAAACCATCAAGCTTAACCGAAAGCTGCATTTAGTATTCTCCCTTTTAAGGGCGACGATTCCTGTCTGTCTTAGGAGAGTCGGTTAGTTTTTCTGTCAGACAAGTTTTCTATGCAACTAGAATCGTTCTCAGTTTTGACACCACTATAGCGTCAACGCCCTCCATAAAAGAGCACCCACCTTTCCCCTCATCTAGCACTGTGTGTAAACACTCGTGTGGGTGCAGTTCCATGTACATAGGAGTGCCGGACAGACAGCTGCATGGCACTTGTCTAAATAGGTGCGCATCGTCGTCAGCCGGCCTGTTGGAAATTGTGCACAAGTGACCAAAAGTCATTCTCACAAGACACTGACTTCATCTGTCACGCGTCACGTGCTCGGGACAAATCCTGACACTGCGATCCGTGAGTCGTCCCAGTCATCCTCGCTCACCGAAATAAACGGTTGCCCACTTTGATGAGGTAGATGCTACTAAACAGTCCAAACCTTCGTTGTCTGTACAAAAGGGATGTTTGGTGAACTAGCACTACCTTGGTAGTGCTCATGGATTTTTCCATAAATGATGACTTTATACGCATTTTGTCATTCTCATCTTTAAGGCGGTACTTGGTGGGATGTAGAGAAATTAGTTCGAACAGAGACTGTGCAATATATCACTATTATCTTGTCCTTTCAAATGTTGTATTTTCAAAAATTTATTTAATCTGTGATTACTACCAGCTGTAGGGGAAGGAAATGAACAGTCCACAAACAGCCATCATTGCGATTTCTGTGTTTTATTTTTTTTTCAATACCATTTTTCTCTAGCGAATTATCACAGTATTTTCGACTTTTCGTCCCTGAATCAGTCGGCGCCACAAAGTACATTCATCATGCTTATTTGATGGGTTAGTGTATAGTTTTCTTGAAGCAGCGCCTCTACAGTTTCATTGCGTCTTGATCGTTAGGTTAGTTAAGAAAGAGGGATTATCAGCAATGTTGGGTGTGAACTAGAGTAGACACTTGTTGGGGACACATTATTTTGAAAGGTGTGAAGGTTTTGTCATTTGAACTATAATCTGTCACCGAGCTCCGTAATCAAATTCTTTCGGCTTTGTCGGTAAAATAACCAAATCATGCTGGTTCAACGCACACTTCACACAACTGCCTTAGCACGAAGAAGACAGACTCCTATGTTGCACACTCAAACTTTAATCTCGCTTGCGCACAGCGCGTTTTATTCTGGGTAAACAGGCTATCTCAAATAGAGAACTGGTGTTTCATCCTACTTACGCCTCAATCGTTGCTACTGCCGACACCTCAGTAGAACAGCTTTCTAACGGCTAACGACAACTCCTGGGTCTTTGATCTAAGCGAACGCTACCAGCCGAATCAAAGTACGGCAATTCTGGCAAAGGACTACTTGCTATTTTTTGTGTATTTATAACCTCTTTTAAATATTTTCAAACCAAATTTCACCATGTTTACATGCTTCAAACCAGCAATTTACATGCTGATCTCTCTACCTAACAGGTATTCCATGCAAAGACCAAAAGCACCTTGGCCACCGTTCGTGAATGTTTAATTGTATATTTTTCAACAATAATTACCCATCTTGCTTTTGTTTTGTTCAACGGTTTACACATCAAAACCTTCCAAGGGACCTATGCAGAAGTGCTTCTTGTTATTCTGGGATTCCCAATATGTCGACGTTGCTTGCATACATTATTACTACAAACATCATCTCGTCATATGGCTTGCCACACCTTTTGACTAATCGAAGTCATTCTGGCTTTTTTTAACATGTTATCTCTTCGACAGGTATGTTTTTCATCAGCCTGCACATATCCTGCTTATACAGACTGCTCGTAATACACTTAATCCCAAAATGTATCTTTCATCTCATGATTGCAGAAACTCCGTACTGTGACCTTCTGGTCCTCTACAAGCCACATATTAAGAACTCTCAGATGGCTCACATGTGCAGATAAAATGGCATCCTGTTGGGTGCGAAATGAGACGCCGACTTGAAGCATGTCTACATCTGACAATCAGATACACCTAGGTAGCCTATTGGTGAAAATGTTGTACGCACAAGTATAAATGGAAAGAGTAAAACAGCGTGCAGATTCACACACAGAGACACAAATTTGTTGGCCTGTTGTAATTTGTTAGTGAGTTGCAAGAAGAACTGTGAGAAGTAGTAGCTATGCTAAATAACAGTTGTGACAGTCACTTTTAGTTATACTCTTCTGGTGTTTCTGCTTTTCAAGTACTTTTGCTCAGCTCAAGCTATCATTTTGCAATAACCGTCCCGGAGCTAACATCACGATTCGGTACGTGCCTTGCTAGCTTGACGTATTCCTTTATATGCCTTATTTTCCGGAGTAAATATCAACACAGTTCTGTATTCGGTGATGTAAACTGAGTGAGTATTATCTTGTTGGACTCATCCAGACAAGCACTAGGTAAAGGTTTTGTAAGCTTCGCGGTCTGACCGTTACTTTGGCTTTCATCATTAGGGTATTAATTGTATTCCAGTCTAACCAGAGCCTTAAAACAGACTTTGCGCACATCGCAAGTTGTCTATTCGAGATTAACGTCAATAAAAATTATCCGTAACTATTTATTCCGGATAAAGTATTCTACAATTTTCTTAATGACGTATGCTGTGATTAGTAATCAGATACCCTGACCAAACAACCCTCAGACTGTTCTGATCAATCTGTCACCAACTTCTTCGCAACCGTTTCGTATTCATAAATATTCCGGTTGTAATTTGCCAAGTAGTACTTCGTTGAGGGAAAGCTGTGAAGAACGGTACATTGTGAGAGCCGTCTATTGCTACTGGAGTAACAATTTTGAAGCGTACGTCAGTCAAGATAGTGACAGATTAGATAAGAATAAATGTTCATGGTAGTCCGTGAAATTCCAAATGCATCAGGAGCAGTGACACTGCTGAATGTAAGCGGCTGGTTTCGTCCCACAGACTAAAAAGCTCAACTTACATCGATCCTGTAGAAGCATGCCATTCTTTAGTACCCACCACGTTCGACAGGAACAGTCGGACATTCACATAAGACCTTTGGTGAAAAGTCCAATGGCACAATATATATCTGAAGTCTAATAAAAATCCAATATTGTGGCCAAATTTGCCACCTTTGATAAATCGATAATTTAATCCCAGCCAGGGAGTTGCTACCCAAAATTGAATCGGTTAAACTTATCCTCAGTAAATTGAATAATGATGATCCGTCATAACGCGGATAGGAAGTGGCAATCTACGTAAACCGGTAACCTTATAAAAACAACTCTAACTCATAGCGTTTTCATTCCACACTTCCTTCTGTACTGCTGGTTGAACTAAGTAAAACCGAGCTTCCTTCAACCGATACTGCCATTTTTTCAGGATAGAATTATAATGAACGTTAATTTACTACCATTATATCTAGTTTCAACTGGTCAGTGTGATAACCAAAATTGGCTTTTGATCCTGCAGACTGATTATCAGTCTACTCACCCGGGTGAATGCGGACATACCTCCCCGCTTACCACTAAGCAGCGTTCACGGAACTGTTGCGTGATTAATCTAAATAAAATAGCTTATGATGGTTTCTCTGCAAGCGGGTTGTCTTTCACTGACACAGCGCACTATGTCAGTTGCGCTGCAAGTCACTGTCAGAAAAGTGGTGGTTTTCTCCTCACTAAGTATACTCACTTATAGCATGTATTCGTTTATATTCTTATGGGAGGTAATTTTCAATGAATTCCAACATACGTTTACTGCATCTGGACGCTTTGTAGAAAGGTGACCTGAATTTTGCCCTTTTACTTTCATAAAGTCCCAAAACAGCCTGTGGTATATGCCTAATTATCTTTAAGTATAAATGAAGATGTGTCTATGAGTAAGGCGTGCACAATTCGACTTCTACTTTTGGAATTGATTACGGGATTTTCCTTTGAAAACTCCACACTTTTGGCTTATTGGAGGGCCGCTCATTAGCTCGTCAAAAGCTTTCAACGGAGAAAATTGTTTTATCTTGTTGAGATACCCCAATTACTAAGTGATTAATTGATTAAGAATAGTGCAAATAGACATAATCGTAATGAAAAACTGCAAATTATCAGACCAATTTAAGAACAATAATGGTATTCAAAAAATATCGATTCTTAGTCCTCTGTTGTTTAATTTTTTCCCATTCCGCTGTTAATCGCTTTCAAATCACTGCTTTCTTCCGTATCGTGACAAAAATCTATACCAAGCTACAGGTGGTCCGCAAGAGCGTATGTAGAGCGTACCCAATAATCGTTAGTTGTACAAGTCTGCTGGTGTTTTTGTTGGATTTTTCCTTTCTCTTTCTTGTGTCTGCGTGTTTTTTGCTAGGTTGATGTGGAATGTTGACCTGTTGGCGTGTTACGAGCATGTTTCATTTAGCTACCAACCTTTTTCTAACAACCCCTTTATTTACATCTAGGGTTCGTCAGACAAGTTCAATTTTCTAAAAGATATGGAAGTTTGAAGGCATCGTTCTCCTCCGTGCACAAACAAGTGAATTATAAAGCTGTTAGCCTACCGGCAGAATGGAGCTTGAAGATACCTGCCTAATCTGAACTGTTGGTCAGCGACATATATTGTGCGGAGTAATATCGGAGGAATTATACATCACAATTGACTCGACATTTTGAATCGAACGCATAATTTGAGTTTAACTTATACAAGGTCGTGCATGTTTCTTTTAACACTGTTATGTCCTGTTAATTATGTGTATGTAGAAAACGTATACCTGCGCAGCTGGTCTTTTTTCTCGGTTCACCGCTCATGCTAAACCAATGTGCCCGCAATCTTTCGGTGATCGGCGTCTGACTGAATTCGTCATACAACCTTCCCTGTTAAACAAGCTGGCCCGCACGTGATTACGTTTGTGTGTTGACATCGCACATTCTCTGACCGCACATTCGTACTGACTAACTGCTGAATACCGCTTCTGCAACATATTCGTCTTAAGTGCTGAAACACATTACGAATGTTTAGCCATAACTGTGTTATACATTCATAATAGGGCAATTGCATGGACTACTGGTTGCGTTGCATAGGTTTCCTCAGTGATCGTCGTAGAATTCGTGGATACAACGGACAAATTTCTCACAGAGTTGACAGGTAAATCTTAGCTCGTGAGTAGAGCACAGCAGTAGTATGTAAGGTCAGTGTAAGGTAATACATTGTAATACAGGTTAATTCTATCAAGGTCACAAATCCTCGTTATTCTCAGTTAACCGAGAACTTACACAATAAGATCAACGACAAAAATAGTGTGATTGATGCAATATCAAAATAACGTAATATCAAAATAAAATGATCAGTTTACTGGAAGAAGACAACTAAAATCTTACTGACGCTCTCAACAATCTAGAATGCTCCAATTTCAAATATTTGGATCAATATGTTGTAGTAGTTAAGAATATCGACTTCCTTGGGTGAAACCAATAAGGCATTCACGGACTAACCTTATTAATTCAGTTTGGCTCGTCCTTGACTAAAAGCGTCTGAGCCAAGGCTCATTTCCTATGCGATTTGGTGGACTATGACTTACTTTATTTCAAATTTGTCTGTTGTAAGCATTCCAGATAACACCTGAGCATACAGCACATATCTAAATGGAATTTCAAAATGCCTTCAGTCAATCCTTCTCCAACATAAAGTACCAAAACCCGTTCCAATTATTTTGCTCCCACATTATTGCGCCCATTTGCATGTGATGATAGCCTTCAGTGTGCACGCTGTATGATATAATTATCGAAACGTCGTGAAACACTTACGGTTGTGAGAACATTCAACAAGAATAGGAAGCGTTTTTAGTTTACCCAGAACAGTGGGCAAAAAACGGTTCCAAACTTTGTAGATACAAAGATGTGTTTACTTTCACAGTGATTCACTTCCCCAAGTACGTGTTCACATTTCACACATCTGGCTGAAACTTATCGTGCGAAAGACCCCCGTAACTTGTTTGCTTGCCAATCCCTGTTATTCAACCGTCATTATCTACTTCCGTAAAACCATGATGCCAAAATTGATGGGATATGTTCTAAGCTACTTCTTTCAAGATCATCATATATAAATTACTTACCTAGGAGCACGATCTACAATGCAACGTGAAATAAAATGCTAACGTTCAAGGCTAAGTTTTATTCAGGAGTCGTCAACCTTCTCAACATGTCCATGCGGTTGTACGTTCGTTTGCATCTGTTTATAAAATAGTTATCAACCAATCAAAACTAGTCTAGTTATTTCAATATCTTGCATTCATATCTCAACAAAGACTTATATACTACGTTTGTCAAACGATATCCTGCACCTGTGTTAGTGCGATTTTCTTTTACATCTGATCAGATATATGTCCTCTTTTATATATTTGAGAAATCTTGGGTTACTAATTAGGCCGACCAGAAAATGGCAAAACACCACCTATGCTTAAATAAAGTAGGCAGAACCACCAAATCATCTCCAGCGACCATTAGTGTGTTTTGCTCATGTATGAACTGTTGAAAAACTGGAACATTTGTGTCTTTTGTGGTGCAAAAACAAAGCAGGGGTAGTTTATCTCGCATAATGGTTTTGTTTAGTCATTCAGTAAATTTAGTAAATGAAAGTACTTTGACGGTTATGCAGCTTAACCTAAAAGCAATGAAAATGTGAGTTAGTTACATGAAAGTTGAATCAGTTCACGCAAAATATGGTATACGAATTCTTTTCCGCAATCATTCAATAATTCTTCTGTTTATTCACACTCACGTGTTTACAAACTATGTTCACAATTCATTCCTGATCCAAGAATCCAGCCCGTAACATGAGTATACACTACAAACATGAATTACGTTTGAGGTGAGCAATTCACTCATTTCAGAAAAAGTGCCTTCTAATGCACCGAGGTTGTTTTGTATCATACAGTGTATTGCTGGGTTAGTCAGGCGAATGAATTTGACGATATTTTCGCAATCTGCTTATAAATTCAAAAATATTGTGTACGATTACTCAGTATTCGTTGATTTAGGAGGGCAGCGGTTGAAATCTGGTTTTGAAATACCTCCAAAGGACTTGCAAAGTTACCATTACAAGGTTACAATTTTCCAACGTGTTAAATCTGATAGTTCATTATCCACAAGCACACCAATGAGTTTCTGGTAGGGTAACAAGGGCCATGTGTGGACGCGTCTTTTATAAGTCCTACATCTAATGTAAAGCTAACCAAGTCCACATACTATTTTAAAATCCGACAGTGTCAATATAACTGCTGTAGTAAGCATAATTCCTAGCCGCAGATTGTGTGGTTGTCGCCTAAATGTACACAATACGGATTACACTGCGATTTTGTTGAATCACTTTTTTATTATTGCCACCATGTGGACATTATTCCAGGGTTTGAACGAAGTAAAATCACGATCTCTATTGCTTATTCCCAGCTATCGTAGCTGCAACGTCTCAAGGTTGGTTTTAGTTTCTTTTCAGCAGAACTTTTACGACTTCGTGCCATCTTGCAAACTGTTATAGGTGATGCCGGCAATTAGATGTAGATTTATTATTGGTTTTCGAACTATTGTCTGGTAAACTTGACTCGATGTCCCTTGTTCATCAGACTTCTAATACGATATTCAATGATCTGAACTATACAAAAACATATTCGATACTTGATGTTTCTTCGAGGTCATCCTCCTGACTTTTGCTCTAAAACTAACCTCTTCCGAAATTGCTATCTGTTCAAGTTGCCAGATAATAGGCGTTTGACAGTTCTGTTGGGTTACGCGTAACTCACATTTTTTTGCAAAAACTGCGTTATTCCGCCGTTCACATCACAGATTTCCCAGGGATAAACGCACTAAAGTATCGAATTAGGAACCATCAGGTTTTCACACGAATGAGATTGTCATAAACAACTAACTATATGCTGTTTATTGTGCACAGTTGCGGTCACCAAATATCGGTTGTTTTAATTAACTGTATGTTACTTACTTTTGTCCAATGCTGTAGAGCAGAAATCATTGAAAGGTGGCGAGACGTTTCACGTCAACAGAATAGACTGAGTGTTACAAACAGCATCCACTATGAGGATGGGAAATGTATAAAACTGCAAGAAAGATTCTGTGAAATCCACTGGTCAGCCCTACTATGGTTCTGTCGAACCTACCAAGATTCCTAGCAAGAAGGTAGCCTGACACACCGGCGACCCACCTGGAGCCCATGGATGCCGGGGCGAGGTGTACAACACGTGTAGTTTGGGAGATCGCAAGTAAAAGGAAGGAGTTACCACGAAATGTCAGTAAGAACTCTTACCGAATAAAGCTTTGAAGCCGTGATTTTATGGGATTTACCACTACATGGTTTAATCATCTTCAACAGTTCTTGTGGTTTTTCGTTTAGAGATGTAAGCAACTTATTAATTCTCGAAGAAATGTTCACAGGAAACCGTTGTAAGCATATTCTTCGCTTAGACTGCTCCGCTTTCCATTTGTGGATATCAGTGTTTTCTTTACGTGGATCAACTCCGATGTCTAAAATGAACTTTCTATCTTATAAGAAATTTTTCCATACATGAATGCATCTCATTGAATAGGTATTTGCATAGCGTCGAAGGAAGTAATCCAAAAACTTTTATCAGGTATATTTTTCTTTGCAACTGTGAGGCATTGCAAATCCAAGTTGTTACTGAATTTCTGAAATCATTCAGGGATATCTTTACGAAGTTCTTTTCAATATCCAAGGAAGACAAATGCGTGTCTAAGTTGTGATATTCTCTAAAGTTTGAATATAGTTCTTCACGTTTGACGTTTTCTCCCATAATCCTCGAGATATCGGAATATAAGCAGTCGTTCATATGAGTACTGAGTAGCACATCTCTCAAAAATACTTTGTTTTCTGCCAAGGTTGACAAACGAATAAGTGCGTTTGTAATGTTTTTCATGTGATTTATGATGTCCTCATTGCAACAGTTCCATTTTTCTTCCACCTCGTCATATAATACATCACTGTTGATCGATAACATAGTACATGTTTTAAAAGATTCCTTGTTTGAGCACTTCAAGGTCGTTCACTAGATCACTGGATGTAACGCGCAACCGAAACCAGCGGGCGCGCACGAACTAAATTTGAGTTGTGTAACAGGGTGTGCTGCTGTGTTGTCGGTGCTGTTTTAGCTTACGTTCGTGTGATTCGTGTGCATGGCTCATTGGGCCTTCGGCTCATGCTTGTTCGTATTGTTTCTCTTTTCAGAACTGCTGTTGGAACCCCTAATTCAGAATAACGCTGTTCCCCGGTACCTCCATTTTGCTCCAGATTCGGGCCACAAGTGCTACGGACAGTCTGAGCGGAAGCGGCTGGCCTGCAGACTCTGGAGGGAACGAAACACTGGGGGTATGGAGCTTGGTTGTTCTTGCAAAAGTTCGTTGAACCAGAAGCAAGAGTTGGATACAACCAGGTTGAATTGAGTCATCGGGGAGTGTACTCATGATTTCAACTACGAGTGGACCATTAATTTGAAATACAATCAAGCCGTTTTCATTCTGAGTGTCCGTAACACTGTCGGATCAACCTCGAGACAATATGAAGACACCACAAAGTTTAACCAACAGTCCTGCATAAGAAACAACAAAACCAAGTATGAGACGGAGGCCTAGCAAGCCATGCACAAAACTTACACAATCGAAAACTCAGACGGCGCCAACAACACAACGCGGTGATCTGTTACACTATGTGAGTTAACTCCGTGTGCAGCTTGCTGTTTTGGACCGCACTTTACAATGTCCACGCAGAGGACACAAGAGTCACCGTTGTACAAATCATGTTACAAAAAAATAACCTAACATGATGGGGATAGCGCACGAGGCTTGCTGTGATAGAACTTGTGGGCCAGTGCCATCAATGACAGAAAGCAAGAAGACAGACGGTAAGTAATCGTTATATAATACAAATCGGGAGACAAACAGCCCTAGAAGTATGAAAAAGAATAAGCTGCAATCCAAGAGCACCAGGCTTGCATGCGAAACTTCCCAGTAATTGCACAAGCATCACCTTTTTTGGAGGATCGTTCCATTCGGTATGGACGGAATCCATCTTTCACGTGGTCAGACCGAAGCTTGTTTAACATCAGAGAGTGTCCGCGGCTAGCGCGTAGCTGTGTGGCAGGAATAGCCAAAGAGGTCAGAGTTAAAGCTGCTGTTTTATTATGAGGTGGACGACGATCAGGCCACATCCTGGTCGTTGGCAAGACAGCGAACATAGTCCCAGTTTGTCAAGTCTTCGTGAGTATAATGGGACTTTCAAAGCTTGCGCCAGGCTATCACCCAAAAGTATTACCCCCTCTAGCGCTACCTTATCACGAGTTGTACATTCAAGGTGAAGTGTCACAATCGTAATAAAGAGCCCATAGAACATATCTCCGAAAGCATCTCGAGGGCAAGACGAACCATTCACAGCGCACGCAAACCGTTGCTGATGGCTTGCAGTTGTTGACTGCTAGCTTGAAGTCGCCTGGGGTCCACTTGCTGACACCTAACGAAAAGTTCCGTTCACTCCCGTTATTGTGCAGCAATAGCAATAGAACCACCTGGGAATGCGATACGTTTTTCACTTTTCATTAGCAGCAACCATTTTACTGACCCCATCCAAAGCGGGTTCAAAGCCCTCTGCAGGACCTCCGAACGTGTATTTTTCGCGATCTGTCACAACTTGGGGCCGTCCGTAACAATCAACGACGTTAGTTCCAATAAGTCCTGAGGGTCCAAAACCAAACGCGGCGGCCCCCGCTCATTGCGGTATTTTGAGAGAAACTACTCGCTACTTTGAAGACACTTCAAGCTGCCTCGCATAAATGCAAATATCTATTATAAAACTGCCCCACTCAGTCCAAGCGAGTGCAGTTTCATTCACAGCCTCTGATTAGGTACCTTGTCAAAAGCCGCTTTAAATTCTATGAAAACTACATTCCCGATATTACCCTTCCTCAGTGGCCCTGCCCAAACCCGTTGATCGGTCAACGAACTGTTTTAGTGGCATTTGAAGTGTGACATTCAGCAGAAAACTTGCAGAACTTATGGTTGTAGCTGAACAGGATTTAGACTGCCAGCACATCTCCAGCACTTTGAAGTAACCTAGAATCAGAAATCTGTTTGATGTTTTTCCACGGATTGTCCACAAAAAATCAGATGAGTTAGAAGTGGAGCTGTTGTAGACAACAATCTCTATCAGCTGTCTTTCCGGGTGCACGTTCATCCACAGCGCTAAGGTTTCAACGGTTCTGTCCGGAGAACTAACGGATCGGTCTCCATCACATCAAGATCATTTCTGATTTGCCGGGCAACAGCGCCTCCCTGACACTGAGGTATTCTATCACCTATGGACAGTGAGTATGTGCACGGGTGATTTAGTCCGTCAGAAGCATCTTGTATATCTGGTGATAGTCACGTTCTGGTAAATACAAGGACTCACGGGTGCTGGTCGCCAATCACAACCAGCACTTCGTGCATTTGCCCCTTAGACTACGTAAAATGATGAGGTCTACCTAAAGCAGGCTGAACCCCCGATTCCAGAAGCTTGTCAACAACATCAAAGTCAGCACGGCGTAAGGGGACTATCAATGTACCACGGAAGACCAGCAAATTCGTGCCGTTGCCAACCTGCTTGTGATGGAACTAGGAAGTGAAAGCTGTGCGACAGCTCTGTATCTCTATGCTTATCATCACATTATCAAGCGCAACAAGGCTGTACTGAGAAAACCAGAAACAGTGCCTGCGCCTAAACAGAAAATGTCGATAACGCTCGGCTCTCGACTGGAAAACGCAGCCGACGAGTCTTGTAAGATACAAGGGGTAATCCATGACTTATATAAGTGCTGTGGGAACAGGTGACGCTTCGCTTTATTAGGTGATGTCGCGTCTGAGTATGGCTCCGTACACTGCTCGTTTTTGCCATATTAGGCACTGATCCGCCGGATGACTAGGTGAACTGGCTGCAAGATTAGTACCAGTTTACATAAGAAGGTTGATGACGAAAGTAGGCACGATGCTTTCCATTGAACTGTGTATAAGAACAGCGAATAACGAGTCGAAAACGATATACCTTGGGTGAAAAACTGGCGCATCATACGAACTACGAACAAAAGATCGACCCAACTTGAATCTTTATGCAAACAGCTTCTGAAGAGACAACACCATCAGGCAGAGTTCCAACTTTGCAGACGAGCACGAGTATGAAGTTGCGGTGATAGTCTGAATGACTACGCTGAAACTCCCGTTTAAAAGCGCAAACCGCCAAAGCAAGGTTCGTAGCTGGAAGTGTTATTTTCAAGTTTAAAAGCAAAAATCCGGGAGCTGGTGAAGCCCTCCTCCTGTTAACATCCCGTTACCTGACTGATTTTATACAGTGACTAGCCAGACCGTTTCCTCTCGATGCAGTGGGTTTGAGCAGTGATTTAGGAAAAAGGATTGGAACGAAACAGAAAAAACTAACACTCAAAACCGGTAGAAAATGGGAGCCCGTTTATCCACAGATACATCCGTCCCACGTGTAAATGTGCGCACGCCGTAAGTCAAAGCAATCTCTGTGAAAGTTTTGTTCTACTGGCCAATCAATCGACTGACGGGAAACAGAATGCGTATTCGAACTACATTCCTTCCTTCCCACCGTGAATATATGTCTACCCAAACCTCGGTCTTGTGGAATTATGATCGAACTGGTTGAAACCTGTATCGACGTGGGGAATAATTCTCCGCGGTTAATTGTCATTCTCTCATCGTTTTTTTGTTCAAGCGGTGATAAGCTCGGCAATTCCAGTCGGTCTTGGCTAATATGAAAGATGTAGCGCGCCGTTTCCTCTGTCGAGCGTTCCACCTCGGCTTGGATGCTAGACTCGGATCCTTGCCGTACGACTCGACTCAGTCTACTAGCGTGTGGTCAGAAAGAGCAAGAACGCGTGAAAACACACCGTAATGTCTGGCTCTAGTTCGAAAAATCAATGGAACGCATCTGAACTACTCGTTTAATCAACGTCCAGTGGTTTAGGTCACTTCGCGATTAAGTGGTCCAGTGTGGTCTATTCCACAGCCGTTACATTGTTCGGTTATTCAGGGAAGCACGATACGCACACGCATCTTCACGCCTCATCCTGGTTGGTTCAACTGGAAAAAATTGCACGCCAGCGTTTTGTTGATGAACGAATCCGTCAGCCGTCACCGATGACCTGTTTAGGTTATTCCGATGATGTCATCCCATAAGAGTCGTACGAACAGCACACTGTGCGTACGTATAGCGCTGTTTCTTTCCGAGGGCGGCGATTTTCTTTGGGAGATGTGGTAGCTAAGTTTATGTGCGCTGCTTTCAGTGAGAAAGGATTATGGCCGCGCTTAACCGGATTGCCACAGTCGACCATGTGTTGGCGATCGTGGAGGCCTTCCTATACAACGCCCATCGTGCTGCAGTCACGGTCGGAACAAGCTGTGCAAATAAGGTGGATGTACTGGTGGGCTGAATGCCCATGTCTCGCATTTCTACCCCTGTTACCAGTTTGGCTATCTGTCGTACACGTCCCTAAGACCTCCACGTGTAATCTGAATAGCACTGAGCGAAACATGGTAGTTGAGACAATTAACACAGCTGTATGTTTTCAAATATCCCCTACATAGCTTCCGGGTTGATATACTTCCAGCCAGCTCCATGTCAACTGCGTAAGCGCAACATGTGTTGTCCAGTTGGCCAACCATATCGTTTGTGTATGCCAAGAAGAACAGTGGATCAAGGGTTGCCCTTCGCGGTGGTGCACTTTACACCGAACTTCAGTTGGACAGAACTCCGTGGATCATCACCTCGAACTACCGCCGAGGTTGAAGGGAATGGGTCTATATGCAGAGTATAGTGATGGCCTTGCCTCCAGTTGGTTCGACTGGGAAAACTTGCACGCCAGCGTTTTGCTGCTAAACGATTTCGCCAACCGTCACCGATGACCGACTTACGTTAGTTTGATGATGTCCTCTCTTAATACCTCCTCTTCTCTGGTATGTGTCGTAGGGCTGAAATCTTCGATTCACTTGTAAGGGGTTCACTGGTTTCTTTGTTCTGTTGAACCATCTATGAGGAGTGGAAACTAGTATTGTCTCACCAATATTTGACACCGACATGTCCGCCTTTATTCCCAGTTGGAAGATGTCTAATAGAAAATCCCAGTATAACAAAGCTGAATTTGGTTTGCTCGAAAGCGAACCACGGTTCCATCGTAACTGGTTGTTATCTTTTCCAGGTGTCTTTCTCAAAACTGACTTCGTATATCACCTTCCCACTACGTTCTGGAACCATTTCAACTGTCCACTTATCTTGACCTCGGAAATCTCGTGCAAACTATGAGTCGCCAATATTGAAACGTCGAGTGCATTGTACACAACTGGCACTGTGTACTTCTTCGTTGGCGGATGTGAGTGGCGAGGGTCTAATATTGTCAAACCTTGTGTGAATTTTCCGTCCTAACATACATCCAGCTGGCGAGACACCTCCTGGTGTGTTACAAATAGGCGTAATGCGATAGATACCCGATAAATGCTGAATGTCATCTTTGGAATTAAGTAACGTTTCCTTGGAGGCCTCCACGAACCTTTCAGCATGACCACTTGATTGTGGTGATACGGGGAAGAGAACGTCTGCCGAACGCAGTGATGCTCGCAAAATGTCCGGAAAGTTGCGGGTGTGAATCGTGATCCGTTACCAGATACAACAGTCTGGAATACCAAAGCAGCTTTTCGAGCTGTGCCAATAATAATGTGGGGTTCAGACTTTTCACTGGGGCACCTCATAGCCACTCTGTGAATGAATCGATCAAGGTCATGTAGTATTGACCATTAGCTGGTTTAGCAAGATCCAGATGGAGAGGTTGTCATGGTTTTTACACACCCAGTCACGGTTGCCACGGACACTTCGGTGGTGCCTTAGTTGCTAACTGACATCCTTCTCATCTTTGACAAAATCGATCGACGTCAATTCAATTTGCAACCAATATACACAACTAGGCTGGAGAGCTTTCATTTTTCTGGTACCTGGGTGGCCGATATGAAACCGATTTGGTACTTTTTGACACAAAGATCAGGCCACCACACATCAGGAAACCGTTGATAAAGGAGAGGAAGCCGTGCCAATAAAAACTGCCGGATACTGGATTCCAGGCTGTGTTTACTCCACAATGTGCGCACATGTTGCATCACATTCTGCAAGACGTCGTGATGATTAGTTGGGACCTTGATGGTCATATCAGTAGCGAGTGGGGCTCTTATGTCGTCGAGAAGGACCTGACTAAACATCGGTTCAGTTATAACTGAAAAAGTAATGGAGTCGTCAGGTTCTGTCTAATTCTAGTTGATTAGGCGTGACAAGACACAGGCGTCGTTCAATTTACGCGGGTACTGGTATTGAATATTAAGACCGTAAGCCAGTAACATTGTCGCCAAGCGTTGCAGTCAACTTGCAGTATAAGCCAGGACGCCTTTCTCTAAACAAAAGTAGTAAAAAGAAGTAAAAGAAACTGTGAGAACAGTAGACCGCCTACCATACAACATTTTGCGAAACTTCTTGACTGCAAAAATTATGGGAAGCGTCCTCTTTTCAATTCGACTACAGTTCTTTTTGGTTGGTGCCAATGGTCTGGCAGCATGCCCAACGGATCCACTTGGGAAGGCATGAAGAATTACCGCACCGATTCCAAAATTTGACACATCTGATGCAACCTCTGTCGAATGAATCGGGTTGAATTGGGTCAGAAACAAATAGGAGATAATAAGTGCTTCAACTTTCTCAAAGCCCTGTTAACATTTTATTGTCCATTCCCATTTTGAATCCCTTGTTAGAAGTCTGTCAAGAGGTGCTCTGAGTTGACGGAGTGTAGAAATGAATGCGGCATGATAGCTGACAAGTCCGAGGGACCTACGAAGGCTGGATACACCTTTCTGGGGCAACGCTGCCTTGAGTGGTTCAACGCTGGGCGGATCCAGATAGCACCCATGTCTATCAATAATGCGACCAAAATTTTGGAAATTGTGCAACATAAAAATGCATTTCTCATTCCTAAAGCAGAATTCGTACTGTTAACCAGTGAAAATAACCGGTCCGGTTTTTGAACCAGGTCTGCATCATCAAACCCTACGATTATAATTTCGTCCAGATTGGCAGCATAACCTGGAAGGGCAGGCAGCATGGTATTCATTATCTTCTGGAAGGTTGCTGGTTCTGTTTTGATCCCAAACGTTAGTGCTACATGCAGGAATAAACTCTGGTGCGTATAACTTATTAGCAAGGTTCTCAACTCTTCTTCCACAATGTTGTATATGTATTCGAGCCCCATCCACCGCATGCCTTGCGGACATTAACAACTGTAGTGAGAACACGTGACTCAGTAGAAACGCATTGTACATTGTCGCATTTACAAGCATTCGGGTCATTTTATAGTGCACGGACGGCTGAGCCGTTGGTCGCTGAAGCCGCGACCAATCAGAAGACACTTCGAGCCTCGGCACGAGTGTGGGGCGCACAGGTGGTCTTGACGCGCATACAACACACAGGTATCTGCAGATATGCGTCGGGAAGATCCAGTTTGACACAGCGCTGTCCCCCGCTGAGATTTGTAAAAGGGTCTCCTGGCGCTGGCACAGAATATTCGCAATCCCTTAACACCACTTTCAGGTCAGCAGACCAATCAGCACATATTCGAAACCTGTCGATCGCTCTCTTGACAAGCACAATGGGAGCGGACCACTCCCAGTAACTCACTGAATAGATAAATAATATATATTTCCCAACGCATGTGTGAGAAGCACGCTTGGTTACGCGCGATCACTGTGGATATTTGCAAACCATACATAAACGAATAATTTAACAGTAGCACGAACGTGAAGTTTCTTGCAAGAATTACGTAGTCAAAGAGGGAACGACTGAAGTTTATGGAACTTTCACGCACGCAACATAGAAATAGGTAGTTCGCTTATTTCACCGATTCAGTCTCAAAAAAATGGGATGTTACACTAATTCACTGTTTACAAGGTTGTATAATGAGCGATTTTTCAAATATTTCAAGGTCACTCCGGGAGGGTGTCCAAACGCACCTTTGAAATTTTTTGCTGTTATGGAATAAAACTGGCGTTCGGAAATTGTCAAGATAGATCGGCTTTGGCGAGGAATGGCGGAAAATCCCAAAATCAAGCAGATTTCAACGCAGGATTTCGCCGATTGCTCGACAACGTCACAAAGTTGAACATCTCGTGAACCGTTCAGCTTAGACGAAGTTCCGTGCGTCCATCCGTCGCAGAACCATTTCCTCGCTCAATGGATAAAATGGGAATCGGGAGGGAGAACGTAATTCCACACGTTAGATGAGAAAATATGGGGTTATAACATTTACTACGACAGGCAATATATATGGGGAATTTTTGACAAAGAACTCGTTCGATATTATTATTTTTGCTATGATAACTGGAATATATAACCCTATCTATTGTTTGTTGTGGTATTTTACTATGCACTCGAGATTTATCCGGGTAAACGGGTAATTGAGTCGACGGTTTGGAGGGCCGCATGAAATGTGCGTGACAACTAAATATCACATGACATCGTTCTGTTGGACTTATTATTAAGTGCCCAGTGCACATTTCATAGCAATTTGGGCATTGCATATACATGAGTAAACACGTCATTAAAATAATGTTGGGTGTCAAAGGCCAAGTGCTAAATGATCTTGTGAGTAAGCCATATAACAAACCGTTTCAAGTGGGCTGTTCTCGACAGGCGTTAGACAGCAGATTGATTGTCTGCGTATTACGCATCTGACGACTAAATGTTTTTCGGACCACACTCAAAAAGGTCGTCAGGTGATACAGAGAGTTTGAAGATGGACATCGTGTTTGTTAACGTAAGATAGCTGTCCAAACCCTTTTTAAAACGCTGAATGTTGTTACTGGCTCTGACCTCACTTGGGAGTTTATTCCAAATGTAGGAATACTTTACAAGGAAGAAGTTTGCACGTATATTCTTCCGGGATATCGGGGTTGGTAAGGTGAAATCCTTATTTCTTAGACTATATGGAGGGCTGTGTTGTAAGCGTACGGTGATCGCTGAAGTAATCGCATCCGAATGTATGAGTTTATACAGCAGCGTCAAGTTCAACTTTAGTCTACGCAGCCAAAGTGGATCAATGCCAAGTTTTCCACAACGTTGTCTATAGGTGAGCGAAGAGGAATATCCTGATAAGCTTTTGGTAAACGATCGTTGAAGGTTTTCTAACACAAGCCTGTCGGACTTGCGTAGGTGGCAGTAAATGAAGGTGCAATACTCGAGTTGAGGCCGAGCACACATTTTGTAGAGCGTCAGCTTCGCAGCTGGTAGGTTGAACGCCTTTTTGATGCAGCCTATTGTTCTTTTAGTTTTTGCTACCTGGAAGCATACTTGTTCAGAGAAATTGAAGGAGTTTGAGTACCGTATTCCAAGATCTCTGACCGAAGTGGCTGTGTCAATATTACAACCATTTAGTGAGATGGAGCCATTGGGTATTTTACAACCATAAGTGAGGATGTTCGATTTGTCTGCTGAGAACGACATCAGCCATGTTCTGCACCACAACTGCAAGGAGGCTAAGTCCTGTCGTATATCTTGTAGACAGAAATTGATACTACTGCCCTGGCGGAATGTGTAAACGATTTTGATATCGTCAGCAAACAGAAAGGGCTTGCCATGTGTAATAACGTCGCACAGATCATTTATGTACATTAAGAAGAGCAACGGACCCAGAACGCTTCCTTGGACCACCCCACTAGTTACTGGTTTTGGTGTTGAATAGTGTTCTCCTATTTTGACTGTTTGAGTGCGACCTTCGAGGTATGACGACAGCCAGCTATACAAGGGATCTTGTATGCCAAAAGATGCTATTTTGATCAAGAGGCGCTTATGAGGCACACGATCGAATGCCTTTTGCATGTCCAAGAGTATGATAATTACCGCACTTCCATCATTGACGGACGTCGATATATGGTTCAAGAATTCCAGCTGACATGTCATACAAGAGCGTTTGCTAAGGAAACCGTGCTGTGAAGGGTTTATAAGGTTTTGTGTCCTTAAGAATTCGACTATGTGCACCTTTATTATCCTCTCAAACATTCGCGAGCAGATTGATGTGTGGTTGATGGGACGATAGTTACTAACGTCCTGCCTTGAACCACTCTTGTGACGAGGCATAATGATTGAGTTTTTCCACTGAGGGGGGAAGGTGCTGGATAAAAGTGATAGGTTGAACAAATTGAGTAGGAGGATGGGTATATCCTCACCTGCCTGCTTGACGACCATTGGTGGGATACCATCTGGTCCAGGATGGATTGAGGGCCTAATGCCAGCTAACTGTAAACGAACACTTCGAACATCGATTAGAACATTATTCAAAACTTTCTCTGATTTTGATGGGATATTAGCAGGTAATGGGGTGCTTTCTACGCTAAAAGAGGCAGCGAAATGTGAGTTGAAGAGTTCGCACATCTTTACAGGGTCATCGACAACCGTTTTGTCTTTGAGAGTGATAGTTCTTATAGCAGGGTCCCTCATGGAATTCCTCCGTCTCATCAGTTGCACTAGTTTCGCACATCTTTGCTCACTACAGAGTGCGAGTTTCTCTTCGTCTATTTGACGAAGTTGCGTCTGACGTTCTATGTGTTCAAACATTTTACTCATTCGCATCACCAGGGAAAAGTCTAGTGTTCTTCCGTACCTCGACTTAAGCATTTTCAGTTTGTCGGTCTCTTTCGCAGTAAGGATTTTACCTTGTACATACGAGCCGACACGTTTTGATTTAATGGGGGCCAAAACGTCGATACAGAACGTTAGATGTCTGATAAATTCTGCGGTCGCTATGCTTGGGTCCGATGTGCGAAAGAAGGTATTCCAATTTAAGGATCTTAGTAGGGATAAGAAGGCATTCCAATCAATGAATTTGATCGGACGGTAGAATACAACTCTCGGTTTGGTAGCCATATTTAAATCAAACAGACATTTGACAACATTATGGTCGCTTCCAGGGAATTGTTGTAGAACAGATAACTCCGTAGACGGAATGCCTATGGTAAATATAAGATCCAAAATATGCCCCTTCCTGGTGGGCATTAGGACATGTTGGTTCCAACCATTCAGTTGAATGCATGAAAGGAATTCGGCCTGTGTTGCTGGAGCAGAAAGTGAGGTCCAGGAGATATTAGGCATGTTAAAGTCACCGCCTATTAGTTTGTGTTCACAAGGCATGTTGGACACATGATTCATTATCTCCACAAGGTCAGTTAAATCATTGCTCGCAGCATTTGGCGGTCTGTAGATGCATCCTATAAGTAGCTCGCGAGAGCCAATAGAGACCATTAACCACAAAGAGTCCTCGAGTTTATGAAGTATAGAATCATCAAGTGTTACTGCGGATATGTTCTGTGTGAAACCGATTAAGTTCGTTGTGCACAATCGGCGCAGCGGTATACAAAACCTATGTCTTGGGTCTGAATACTGATGTCAGTTCTGGGTAAAATATTAAAATTGTCCTTTCTTGTTTGGAAAGAACAAGGCCTCGCTCAAAAGCAGACGCGTGCTGAATCTTGAGTTCGTCAATCTGACGTTGAAATCCTGACGTGAAATGCAGCATTTCTGGTCGGCTTTGTATTTTCGTTTTCATTCAATATGTTGTTCACTGACCGATCTAGCAATTTCTAGCCATCTGTCCAATCAAGTTCAGTGGATTTAACCCCATGTGGTCTGTGACGAAACAACGGGCTCCGACCCGGCTGTCTCCAAACATCGCCTTACACGTGACTCCTTCAAGGTGGCGCCAGAGGCGTTTTGAGCTATATGATGCCTCGGGAGAAGTGGCGGTCGCCCAAGTTTACGCCACGTATCGCGGGAAATCAGTGATATCGGAGTTATGCCTAATTACATGCATGCGGGAACGACATTGATGAACAGGATAAACTACTTTCGTTTGGATTCTCCGTCTTTTTTAACGTTGCGCTGGCCGCCTTCGGTCCATAGGAGAACTTCGGGCGCCTGTGGAAACTTACTGTCGCTTCTCTGTGATGGCCCCCAGAAACACGTGCAGTCTGCCGACACACGCTGGTTGGCGAAATAATTTACGTACAGTTTCTCTCCTTTACTTTATATCCTTAAATCTTCCTCCGAACTCTGGCTGGGTTCACAGGTCAGTAGATTCCGATAACTGATCGGTCGCCATCTCTGGAAATAGGAACCATGTTAGCCTTTTCTGCACCCTACAAGTGTATTCACTGTAAGGTTAAACATAGGGACCAAAAGGAACGACAAAAGTTCAGCCAAGTATTCCAAGATGGCCGGGTAACTGGTTTCTGGTTCAGGTGACCTCGTGTTGATTACTGAGATTATCGAACGATTATCTTCGCTGAGCAGAACACTCTCATCCACCACTACCGCACTACACCCGTCTTCCCGACTGAAGGTCGTACATAGAATACGGATACCAACATAGGACTCCCGAATGGATTCCGTCCCATATAACTCAAACGGTCTTCCAAGCCTTCCGTTTAATATCGATCGGCAAGGTTACACGGTTCCGAAATTGATAGGAAGCCTTCCGGGGTTTCTTGTCAGATAGGGGTATGCTTACTTCAAAAGGTATGTTCTTGGCGCCTGACAGTTCTACACAGGAATCATCCCCTCAAGAGAATGGTCAAAGGCTTCCCCAGGCAGTAGACCTAGAGCAGAGTGAGGCGTTTTGTATCCTTTTCCACTAAAGTTCCTTGATAGATGTTGGCATGGAGAAAAAACAAAATGCTGCAAACAGAATTGACACTATGCTCTACTTGTCCTAGATGGTTGCCAACTGAAGGTTGCCAACCACGGAATTACCCATGATTGAAACCTAATCCGGCCGCCATAAGACTTGACCGATTTGACACCCGATGTAATCACACATTCCCTCAGGCCCATAAAATCATTGAACAGTGGAATATTACAGCTAATAATCCATAGATTCTGTGCATAAGCCTATAACTAATCCTCACTTCTTACCTGTCCTTTTAAAACGTTTTGAACACCCTTACACGAAGGTGACCAGCACTCACGTTTGATAACGTATTTAACATTTCTCACTAGCAACTTCGAGGCCAAACTGGAGTTTCTACACATCAATCGTATCTGCGCAACTGTAACTCAATTGTTAACTAGTAAACTGACTACTTGGTGAGGCATTGTAAATCCCTCTTCATGCCTTCACTCCGACCTTCAACATAGTGATGTAACCGGCATGAACAGGTGTTTTTATACGTCACATGATATCGTAGCGGCTTGCGTATTTTACTAAGGTACCTACGGTAGGATGTGTACAACAACATCGCAACCTACAGTCAAATAATGCACTCAGGTTACGAATTTTCACATGGCATATTCCATCCGATTTTTGTTTGCATGACGCGTTATTCTGTGGCGCGAACCGGGAATTTTTACGCTCCTACTCAATCGTTTCTCAACGACCGTTTAGAAATCTCTCCAGCTATCATTTCCTGTGAGCGCTGTTTATAGCGTTGTGGCCGTCTGTACGGCCCGCACCATATATATTTGGTCTCCTCTTCCAACGGTCTCTTGGTGCATTACGTCTGTTAACACACATATGTGCGGGTTGACTTAGCGTTTCAGACATATGTGTTTGTTCTTTCAATGGATTCAATAGTTTCGTTGCAACCCCAAGAAGTCCCTCATTTTTAGATGATCTGCTCTTCGACCTGGTGGAGTGCGGCGTAGAATCAGTGACAATTTCTGGTGAGCTGCGACAACACCTGGTAAAGAATGATTTCGTCTCTGTCGACAAAGTTTCGATATAAAGCATTGAAACAGTGCGGCTAGGAAGGCTATTTCAAATGTTACAATTCATCAGAACGCAACGGAAAGAGAAAGAAAAAAGTGGGCAGGCTGTAAAGTTTTTCAGAATGCGGTGGTAATTAGGTCCTCGTGTTACTTGACATACGTACCACACCTACTGAGAAACTGCCTCAGACGGAAAATTTAAGTTCAAAGTCTGAAATTAGGGGAAGGCGGAAACAGGATGCATTTGGAGACCTATTAACCTTACGTATGTTGGCACGATTTATGTAGCTGCTACACCTTAGATAACAAAGACGTATTCTGGAGTTTTGCGTGGATGGTTTTCAATAGGAAAGTGCGCTAAGGAGTAGTACTTGTTGGATAACCCCTCTCACTCATCCTTGAGTGCTGCTGTATCAGGTGCCTCAGGATGACTACCCACAAAACCAGGGCAGTCTTACAGAAAATATCACGTCCTCACGGCTAAGCCTACTCCTGCCCTCTGTATTTCAACAGCTGAACGACCACTCGCAACTGGCAGACGGGTATGAGAGTGGTCAGAAGATTGCAGAATTTTGTAGGTAAGCGTCGAGACCACATGAAGGATGGGACATTTCAAGTTGCCCAAGCCGGGTTTCTTCAGCCTCGAAGCATGCGACGAGATTCTCATTCCTAGAAATTTTTCGGCAGCTCGCCCTGGAATGTTTCCGACTAGCTTAATGTCGTGATCAAAAAAGCAAGAAAAATCTTTTACGCTCGGTTCAAACTATAAAATATACCTGAGCTGTAAGCGGCGCTTTCGTGACCCATATTTTGTTCGATTGAACGCACTAGATTGTTAGATTCATTTAATACAAATGCAGTACTTCAAGAGTCACCCAAACCATCGTTCTAGTCAGTGAGACTTCGTGGTCTGCCGCGTCAAACGCTATCGTAAAATTTGGATCAACTCTGTCCATATCACTGCCATGGTTGATCGTTATGGTCCAGTAGCCAATCACCACCACTAAGTCGGTTGGAAAAGAGGTCCTTAACGCAATCCATGCTGCTTTTGTCCCAGAGATTAGGACTGAAAGGTGTCTAGCGGGGTCACCCACTGGGCTACCCAGGATCTCTGGCACGGACGCGAGCAATGTGGCAGCGAAACAGACTGCGGCATTGCCGCGAGCAGCTAAGCTCATAGAATGCTGTATATGATAGTGCTTTCACGCAACTGGGACCGCACCACCACTCTACAAGAGTATAAATATGATGCATATTACAGTCGCCAAGGAGTGGGCCTGTTCCACGGAGACATCTCACGGTGAATTTTGTGGACCAGGTTAACTGAAGTGCTGTGGGCTCCTTGGAGCTCCAAGCGCAGAGACATGATGTATTGGATATTTACAACTGAGCTGGCGTTGATGGGCGATGACGTACAGATATGTTGTCGTGAAACGTGGGATCAAATGCTGTACATAGCATTCATTTGTGTGGTGGTTGCTCTAGCCGTCTTGCCCTTTGTTCTAACTGCCCCCAGGTGTCCCGGCACTCGGCGCGTCTGGTTTACAGCTTGAAACCTCACACAGGTATGTAGATTTCTTCTTCTGATATATTTTGAACTTCTGTCGCACAACCTTGATGGAAATCACAGCTTCATCAAACAACTGCCTTATAATTACAATAAACGGGTACCCTCGAGTCCCATGATGTTGACAGGTAGATTTTACTGGGTGCAGTTGATTAACTTGCCAGCAGAATCTAAAGTATCAATTCCAGTTGACTGCAGCGGTACAAACGTTAGGGTTGGGTGATCCTTCATCCATGGAATTTGAAGAATTACTTGAGACAGTTGAGCACGCATTGAGATGTCTCTTAGCTCACGTGGTATTTTAGACGAAGCTGCATGTAAAGGGTTGCTAGATGGGGGTTGAACATTTCTTACAGCCTACTAGTTTAGCTTTTGCTGGGTCATGTAAAGGTGGCGCATTCAGAAAAAAAACAGTTTTGGTGATAAGGTCTACCTCGGCCGACATATTTGGATTCACCTAAATAATTTTCCCCTTTGCTTCTGCCAATGTTTGGGCCAATACCTCCTTCCTGTATTCCTAATTGACCGTGTTCCGTTTAGTTGTTCACCCACATGGATTTAACGTGAGTGCATATTATGGCTGTCTGTAACCCAGAGGGTACAGATCATCCACAGTGTGTTGAACAAGCGTTCCACAGACGGCAACTAGGATGCATGAGACACATCCATATTGAGGTAACCGGTGATAGTGTGCACGCACCCGAGCATAATGATTGTTAGAAGGTACTTTACAAGGCTTGTATTGGTAGCTTGTTAGAGGGGGCAAGATGACAGAGGCACAAAGATTACCAGTTATACTTTCATCTGTTGCACCGCGGACCGAGAGCGTAAACAGGTCGCATTATATTACCGAAAACTTCCGAAGTTTAAAGCAACTTTTTGACGAATCGGAACTACGGTGCAAATATCGTTTTCTAAAGTGAATGAACCTGACTTGATATGTGGGACGGTCCTCTGAAGGGGCCTAAATACATTGAAAAGTGAAGAAAAGTTACCGAAAATTACGCCAGTCTTATCTTAAAATTGTCTTCTGTCAGACATTCCACGAAGAAATTTCTCTCTTTACAGGTAACTTACTCAGAAATCCAGTAGCAGTAGAATCGCTGTTTACACCGGCTGCATGCTTAGGTGTCCGGTGGATGGATGCCTAGATATATAACGACTGAACCGTCAAAAACAGATGCGGCAAATGACAGGCTGGTTGCCAGAAACCGATCAAAAAGTTGATAGACCGATTCGGTGAATCCACCACATCCTGTGAAGAAGCATGACAGTTGAAGGGGTGACTAGATATTGGGAAAAGTATATAACAAAATAAGACATCGTTATCGGTTCGCCGATATGTATGAGCAGTGAGGATAGGTTGTTTAGCGCGCTTTCCAAACGTTTTTGTGCTGCAGCGGTGAGTGGAGGGATTCCGAGACATCCTATGACCAGGAATTTTCCCCCAGCAAAGCGAAATTACAAAGCTTTCTGTCAGAGAATGCTGAAACAGTTCATGTCAGTTTACATAGCTGTGTTGTTTTCGTGTATCGCACCTATAATTCCACGGCTGACTTAATGCGCTCTCTTCCAGCATAATTTGCTTTATTTGCCGTGCGACCCTTTTGGTCAGGTGAACGGTGTTGACTGGAAGTGGTGTTACCTGCACTCCGTGTACCGTCTCTGAAGTTGAATTTACCTACCGAAACACACCACCCTCTGATCGTCGGTCATCTCCGTTATAGGTGGGCAGCTCAGATATTGCATCAGTTCAGCCAAACCTACATAACTCTCAGTGAGTTGAGTTGACTGCAACGTCATTCACGCGATTTCTATTCGACCGGTTGTCTTCTTTCATAAATGGCTAGTTATGTAGACAATTCGTTCCGACCATTCTCACTTGGCTTTTGCAGTTACAAAACACAGATCCCTGACGAGCAGCACCGACTCCAGCTGTTTGTATGAATGTCATGAATTCATTTAGAAGAAAGAAGCGATCGAATTCGTCCAGGAAAACCAGCAGTGGCAAAATCAGCCGACTGGTGAGTGCAAGTTAGCGCCAGAATAGAATGAGCAGTGGCTTTCGCGATTTTTCAGTGAATATAAGGATGCAGTGAGTTCCCAGGGTTTTACTGAAATGTTTGACGTTGATTCAACGCGTAATCCACTGCCAAGTCTGTTAGACGCCACATCACAAATAAACGAGACTCCCAACTAACAAAGTTGCTGGACTAACCCATAGTCACTCTAACCATCTGATCGTCGTCAAACCGTTTCCAGATGTGAAATTAAACTCGGTTTAGCAGCGGTTTCAGCGGGGAAGGTCGGGAATGTATGAAAAGGGGGGAGTAAGTAGGTTAATGGATTGAACCTCACCAAGCCGCTAGCTTGGACCCTCAGCGTGCTGAAGTCACAATTATTCGTCTGCACTTTGGAGTCTGAAAATGCTAGAGCCCATATAACACACGACCGCATTTTAAAACCGGACGAAATGCATACACTAGGAAAATAATTGGGGCTATGTAAGTAAGCTTGTTTATTACAGTGATCAAGCCACGCCATCCAGCGTCGTTAAACTTTGGCAGTTCCTCCACTTTTGTAGGTTGACCGTTCGCATTTGGAAAGTGTTCTTTTCCCTCTCTGCTGAAGCGTCGTTTTGTCATAGTCCCGCATCCATTGTGTTGAGCCATCATTATGTACGTTGTACAGAGCTCTTTTGCTGTGTTAGTTATTTCATGGGTAAAATTAATTATGTTCAACAGAAAGCAAAACACCACCATCATCCGTCAACCACCTTCTGCATGTGGAAGAGATTCACGTGTTTTCTCACTGAAAAATTTACTTCCTGTAGCACACGAGAGACAATTACTTTTTACATTTTGAGGGGGATTAAACCAAAAATGACGAGCACTATAGGCGCTCGTGATAGATGGTACAGATTAATACTCACTTAAAGAAGTGTACGCCATAACCTTAACTATGACCAACAATTATTTCTTCACTCACTTTAGATTACTGGTATACATTCATCTAGATTGCAAGTTCACACGTCAGGTAAGATTGAGTATAATCAAGAGATATCTCGTTTGGCTTCAATAGATATTTGCGCGTTAACTGTAGTATGCTCAGTGTGGCATGCTAACTTAACTTTCCCTTGCCTTGTATTATTTTGGACACTTTCCCATGAGTTTGCGTTCATACACGCAGCTAAACTACTTTAATTTGGCTTATTGGCACTCTCATCCGCGATTATTATTCAGTCACCTCGTATATTATTTTCGACGCTGCGTAACTGAAACCGTCATCGCAAATCATAAGGTAAAAACCTGATTTACGTCATCCTCAGGACGCATGCGGAAAGCCATGTTGCACAGTTTTAAAGATTGTTAATAAAAATGCACATTGATGACATGTATTACTTCTGACTTATATTCGTATACCCGTGGGTCTTCCAAAGGGCTTGTGGGCAATGCAACTTACTTAGAATGATGAAAATTGACGAGCATAGCGGTTAAATATACGGTAAAATTGGGTGCGTCTCAAATGTAGGCCAACCTTTCGGGACAAGCCCCACTTTATCCTTATGAGAAAGATATTTCAGGTTCAGTCTCGGTCAACCACCAACCCAAGAAAACACACTCGGTCCTCAAGAGAACACTATGGGTATAGTAATTCGGAAGTTTCGTTTCTATACCCAAGAATGACATCCGGGATTTCGACATAACCGAATGGATTGTGAGGTTCACCTTAAGGGCTCACCTCAACAAATGATTGAACGCTTTCCGTCCTGTAAATTTAAGGCAGAAGTTCGTGAATCATCTCTTTTGAACATCTGTTAAAAGTATACAAGCATCCAAATGCCTTGTTGCGGTTTTCAAAGTTGAAATACCTGTACGTATCAACGGTACTCTACGCTAAATTGAGCATTCCACCCACCAAGCCCGATAATACATCAGGAACTGCTTCACAACTAAACACCGATTATGTCAACACTATTTCATCCGTACCGTCTGTGCACCAGGACTTACTCAGACGGAGAAATTCCAGAACAGTACTAAAGTCAACGGAGTAAACTGTCCAAATTACTCCCTGGAATAAAACGATTATGCCCAATCCAAATAAACACTGAAAAGCGCTTGAGGCCAAAAAAGCAGTTCGTTCATTCTCCTTGTAGTGTTCTTGAATTTCCGAAGTCGTGTCATGCACGATCCCCCACAGCTTTCCCTAGCTCGATGACTAGCGACGCTACTAAAATCAATCAAATCACTGCCGAATTAATTTGGTTTGTGTGTCATTTGTTACTTTATCGACGCAGATGAGTCAGTGTCTGTCAAAGAATTCAAGCTGGTTTCTTTGGGCAAAAGCTCGCTGCTCACGAATATGCCGTTGAAAGAAATAGTTGACTGTTCTTGTGTTCGCATTTATAATGGCCAGCTGAAAATCAACACCTCCTATGGACTAACCAGAAAGGTCGCTATACTTCTGCACGTCAAACGCCCATTTACGATCCAATGGCAAGCTGTACAGGAAGAATGATGGGGTGGCAATGAGCTCTACGCCTTGTCCCTGCTTGCCGACTTGTTCGTGAGAGGATTATCCGAGTTAATGACAACTGCTCTCTTCATGAGCGCCAATTAGTCGGGGATATGTCTGGTGGGCGATGATGCCCAAATTCTAAAGGCCAATCCCAAGTTTGCGTACCCATGCACTATGTCTGTAAACAAAGCAAGGAAGCGGATGGACTACATTCTTAGAAGTTGCCATGCATCGTTTGTTGGATAGATCGGTTCACGTGTAAGTTACTAAGAACGGCAGTTGGTCTACTCAATATACGCATGTTCTCAGTGTTGAAAATCGCTACCTTCCGGAACGAAAGCAAAAGTCAGTCTTCGTGGCTTAAAGCAAAGCTCAGTTTATTGGGTTTCTATTAGTTATTTTATAGACTAGACGCATCCGTAAACTGAGGAATTACAATTGGTGTTGACGCTTTCTCTTTTTCATTGGTTGGCTCGACTCCGCTTGTGGCTCGTTCGTTTCAACGCGTGACGCACTTAAACAACTTGTTTTACTCCGGTGCTTGTTATAATAAAAACCGATGCTGGAGCACCGTGCCGTGCTGATTAGTCCCCGCGCTGACTTACAAGTCTGTTCGTGTTTTCGACACTGATTGGCCGTAGATTTCTGCGAATCACTGGTTGACTTCGTATCGATGCGTTTGTCCAATCTAACCTCTTTACATCCTTCCTTTTTTCGTAGCATAATCACTTCTGGTTCATGGTAACACTTTTTTCTTCGAGAAGGATCTCTTCATCCGGTGTTACTCGTTTTTTCAGGTGCACCCGATTCCTTCTCTTCAGCACCCCTCCGGAGTTTATTCCGTATGACCTATAACCGCAGTACCTCACCACCACTCCTATCCATCGCCGTGGGTTTTCTGGAGCGCACTGTACCCATACTTTGTCGCCTACCTGCAGAACCGGTAGGTCACGGGCTTCTCTGTGGTGGTATCACTATTGGGTAAGCATTCGTCTCCTCAAGTCATCGTGCATTTCGGTTGCGTTCGGCGATTGGGGTTGTAGTAGTTCCCCTATTATCGGCAAACTCGTGCGTGCACTTTTCCCCAACATTCTTTGCGCCGAGCTGTGGGGCATAGTATTGTTAGGCGTATTCCGTTTCTCCAGTAAAATTAAATATGGATCACCTCCGGATAATTGGGCCAGTTTCAGCAGTCGCTTTGCCATTTTGACCGCCGCTTCAGCTTTACCATTTGACTGACTGTAGTGGGGACTGCTTGTACGGTGCTCGAATCCCCACTTTTCAGCAAACGTTCTAAAATCCGCGCTGATTAATTGTGGTTCGTTGTCGGGAAAGAAGATTTTAGGTATACCGTAGCGCGCAAATTGGACTCAAAGTTTGTTAACGAACTCGTTGGAAGTAGTAGAACTCAGCCATCCAACTTCGTAGAAGTCGCTGAAATGGTCCACTATCACCAAGTACTGCTTATTGCTGAATGCAAAGATGTCCGCCGATAATATTTGCCCAGGTCGTTGGGGGACTTGACGCATCAACATCGTTTTCTTGGTTCGCTTTGAGTCAATAGCCCGGCATGCATTACAGCTCTGTATGTGGTCCCTTATGGAACTCGACATGTGATGCCAATAGAAAAGCTCCTTTGCCTCCCGGATACAGCCATTCACTCCCGTATGTGCCAAATGAACGTGCTCCAACATATTCCGTTGAAATATCACTGGAATTGTGATTCTTTTTCCCTTGAATGTTGAGCCGTCTTCCTGGATTAATTGATCGCGGTCACTAAAGAAGACTACCAATTCGTCGGACAACTTTCTATTATCGTGTGGCTACCCATTTCTAATTGTTTCAGCCGGTAGTTGTAACGTGGCGTCATGTGCCGTTGCTCCTTTTAGGTCGGTGATTAGTGCGGTTTCCGTCATAGTATAATCCATAGTCGCAATAGTGTCCAAATGAGGCTCTTTGCGGGAGGAACCTCTTTCTCGAGCTCTGGAAAAAGTGTCAGCTATGTGCATCTGAGTTCCCGGCTGATAGGTCGGTTCGACGCAATATTTCTGCATTCTGATTAACATTCTCTGTAACCTTCTCGGTGCAGCAAATAACGGTTTCTTCGATATCGAAACTAGTGGTTCGTGGTCGGTGTTTCCTATTGTCTTCCGACCTAACGAATAAGTGCTGAAACGTTGTAGGGCGAATATCACAGCCAGCATTTCCTTCTTAATTTGCGCATAGTTTCGATCAGCAGGCGAAAGACTCCGGTTTCTGTAGTCCACTGGTCTTCCGTTTTGTAATAATACCTCCCCCAGACCAGATTCACTGCTATCACATTGAATGACCAGAGATAATGCTGGATTGTAGTAGTTTGATATAGGGGCCTCGGCAACAACACGTTTGATTTTATCGAATGCTGTCTGCTGCTCCTCCTTCCATTTCCATGGCACTTCTTAATGAATCAGAATGCGGATTGGATGCATCATGTCGGAGAGGTCTGGAAGGAACCGATTCAGATAATTGACCATACCATTCAGTCGGGATACTGTCTTCGTTGATTTTGTCAAGGTTTTTCGCGTTATTTTGATGTTGCTGAGGTTTGCTTGATGTTGAAAGATGGCCCTGCGCTATACCCTCTTCCCCAAATGAGATACATTACTCCGCCTTGTTCTTACACAGCTCACTTTGACCGTTTCCCTTACCCCTATTTAGTCCAAGCCCTGTAAACTTCCAAATACAGAAATCAGACATTTTTCTTCCATATTTTCCCTTGAGTAACTTAAGATTCACGTCGTTTCTCGATGCACGAACAGTCGTTTTGCTCTGACCAAACCAATGACCTTCTGTTTGAGTGAGCCCAACCCGTTTTATCCTCCACAATTGTTTATCGGTGCCTGGTTGTCAATTTGTTCTGCGGGCACTTTCTTTCTTTGATTTTTGAGGATTTTCACATTCAAGGTGAGAGACAATTTTCTCGTACATTGATTCAATTAGTACCGCATTAAATCCAGTTATTACGAGCGCCTTCTCATTAACCGTTTCGAAGATAGATTATCTCTGTCGTTGAATATTGAGAGGCATTTACTGGATCAACAGATTATGCGTAACTTGGTGTGAACTTGAATCGTTAGCGAACGATTCAATAGCCTTCATATCTTTAGGAGCTGGCAATGTGACCAAAACCTTGGTCATCCCGGGGTCTACCTTGAGTCCGCTTCATATTAACAAATGACCGTGAAAAGTGACTTCTATTTCCCGTAAAGCCATTTTGTTGCGTGACAGGCAAATTCCTTGATCCATACAGCACTTCAGAAATTCCTCCAAGACTTTGTCACGACCCTCCAAATGTTTTCCAAAAATAAGCACGTCATCCGCAACACACGTGACTCCTTTCAGTTTGTCAAGTGCCTGCATTAACCGTTTTTAAAAAAAAATTCGCTGAAAACCTTTAGCCCGAAAGGGATACTCAACCAATGAAAACGTCCAAAGTTGGTAAAGTAACTGGACTGCTCGTCCAGTTCCAATTGCCAAAAAGCTGAGGATAGGTCTACTTTTGTGAAAAAGTGGGCCTGACTCAATTCTGGTGAAATGTCATCTATGGTTGGTAGACGGTAATATTCTCTTCGAAGTACCCTATCCAGTGGCTTGGGATCGATACACAACCGGATGTCACCTGACTTTTTAACGTTACTGCGATTTTCCTGACCGAATCGGTCGGCCCCTCTGCCGGAGCAATCAAGTTAATTCGAACTAGTCGGTCCAATCCCGCTTTACACTTATCTCATATAGCCAACGGAATCCCTCAAACCGGTAACGCAACAGGGCCGGCATCGCTAACCATCGATAAACTAGCAGCGCCTGGCATGGGACCCACAGTCAAATCAAAACCACACGAGTACTGGTCAAGAACATCTAAAGTGGCTAATTTATGCACAAATCCATTGCGATTAACGGTGATGAAACCCATCAACTGAACGACATCAACACCTGAACTGGGCGTTGACTCCTGATGGACCACAAAATAGTCAAGCATATAAATCTTCCCATTCTTCGGATTCGTGACCTCAGTGTCGCAACTCCAGTAACCGTTGTCGCTGCACCATTCCACATTTTCAGGTGTGCATTCGATTAGCGTATGTTGGCCTCCTTGACTCAGCCCGATGGTATGGCATTGACTGATGCACCGGAGTTCAGCTGGCAGTTTCTTCTTGAATCCTGTATGAGCAATTCTGCTTAGATTCCTTTCTGTTCTCTTGATCCATAAACCCGGTTTATCACTTCGCTATCATCTTCGTCGATCTGACTGACCGTAGGTGATCTACACTGTCTGGCTAAATGGTTACTTTTCCGGCACTTCATGCACGTCTATCAGAAAGCTGGATACTTTTTTCTGACGAAGATGCCCTTCGTCGCAGAACTTGCACGAACTCATCGAGAATCGCTTCGTCCCTGTCCATGGCGTTTAATACCAGGCCGTGGTCTGCGTTCACATGTCATTCTTTGTTCCGTTGCCTCTTCAATGTTGCAGATGTCGATGCACTGAGCTAGCGTTAACTTTGGATGTTCAGCAGTCTTTTCGTCATGACGGAATTCTGAGTACCGATGACCATTCTGTCTCGGATGAGAGTCTCTCCTATGGCCTTGCAAAAATTGAACGATTTCGCCAGTTTCTTCAAAACGGTAACGTAGAGATTTGTCGTTTCTCCAGTTTGTCGATTCCTCTCAAAAAGCTAAAAGCGTTCAAACGTTTCGACTTTTGTCCTAAACAATATTCTTCCATTTTTCGGAGGATCACGTTCGGTTCCTTGTTGTTCTCTCCGTCCTCGAAGGTTAAATTTCTCAGAATTCGTCTTCCGTCATATCCGGTTGCGTGTCGAAACATGGCCAGCTGATATTCTTTATTGGTCTCTGTAAGATTGGCCAACAAGCAAAAATCTTCGTACTCCTCTTTCAATAAACACCAGTTGTCAGCAAGTCTGTTCGTGCTGTTCACATCCGGCGGTTTGAGCGGAACAATCGTCAATGGGTTCGTCGTAGTGTTCCTCCTGTCAACTGCAGTTTCCTTCTTTTTATCTGATACCATGTTGAAGATCGCTACCTTCCGGAACGAAAGCAAAAGTCAGTCTTCGTGGCTTAAAGCAAAGCTCAGTTTATTGGGTTTCTATTAGTTATTTTATAGACTAGACGCATCCGTAAACTGAGGAATTACAATTGGTGTTGACGCTTTCTCTTTTTCATTGGTTGGCTCGACTCCGCTTGTGGCTCGTTCGTTTCAACGCGTGACGCACTTAAACAACTTGTTTTACTCCGGTGCTTGTTATAATAAAAACCGATGCTGGAGCACCGTGCCGTGCTGATTAGTCCCCGCGCTGACTTACAAGTCTGTTCGTGTTTTCGACACTGATTGGCCGTAGACTTCTGCGAACCATTGGTTGACTTCGTATCGATGCGTTTGTCTAATTTGTTCCATTAACCCTCAGCTTCTGTCCGCTAGAGTGAACGCGGCACTTCACTTAATTGTTGACCGCCACTGCTCTAAGGATCCCATTACCAGATAACCAACAGGATAAACTTTGGCACGCTCGAGAAACGCTAGGCCGAAACGGATACTCCCAGTAAATATCGAATAGAAATACGGAGCAAAACGTTAGTCAGGGTCCCGTCCACGCAGTAGACGAGGCCTCATTCTTTCATTATGTTGTAGATGCCAATGATATTGTAACTCACTGATCCTGTAATCAAGTTGAGTTTGCATGTTCTTTGGCACGGCCAATCTTGTCGTTCGATATCTGCTCGGCGTGGACGTCACGTCTCGCAGACAGTCTGCTGGGTGTTCTCCGTCCATTCGTGCTCATTCTTTTAGCCGTCGCCATTAATCAGATCAAGATAGACGGATTACTAGGCGGTATTCGGGAACATCCTTGAACATTTATGGAAGTGACTTCGTAACAACCCAGAAAGTCCAATTCTGGCACAAATGGTTCCTACTTCATTGAAGCTGGCCACCAGACAATTCCGCATCAAACTTTCTCAGTTACCTGGAAATTACGTTGTGCTCAATCTGGAGCAATCAGAGTGGGAGTGATAGCAACAGCCCCTATTACTTGCCTCATACTCTCTGCGCATCTTTCACTGCACTTGGTCAGTTATTAGAGAGCCACCTGACAACTGTGCGAAAGTTAACTTCTGTCACAAACAAATGCGTGTTTTCTCAGAGACATTTGTGACATGCGTTCAGCAAAACTTACACCTTTCTCAAGCAGACTATGACTCACCCCAATTCTACAAACTGTAACCCCCTGCTGACTTTGTCATAATTTTCCGCATAGCTGGTGAATACTTTGAGGACTAAAAAAGTCTGGTGAGAAGCGGTGGAAGCAGCTGTTCAGTAAAATGAATCGAACACCTCTTCGGTAAGTTTATTTATCGCTTCCGTATTATTCCCAGTATAGACGGGACACAAGGCTATTTATATCAGCATGATTTGTCAAATACAAAACTAACTGAGCAGTTAACAGGACTTGCTCTGTATGGCCAAGGTATTCAGAGGGCAAGTCCGGAATAATGAAAACAGTAAGAGCAAACATGGATAAGGAATTCAGAGTTTGCTCGCTTTGTTGCAAACTCAAAAAGAGTTTGACTACTAGATGGACCAAATCTGAAGGTTGCTTGAAGTATTGTGAATCTAACTATACACTCGGTAAATAGTGTACAGCTTATATTCCAACAAGTTCATTTTTAATGCTGCAGGTGTCCTCGTCTTTCGACACAAAGCTGACGCATTCTCGACATATTTTCGTCCATGTCTATACTAATAACCTCATTCGCACGCCGTGTTTATTACATTAACGCTGTTTGACTGTGACCTCGATAAACGACCTTGTTCATTTTTTAGGCATCCGACACGGCTGGCAAGTCCAGCTCGTAGGTAACACGGCTGGTGTCCTCTTTTGCAACCACCCCCTCACACCCATACACAATAATCCCGCTGATGATCCAGGACTGTCAGTGGTCACGAACACTGTGAAACCAAAGAAAGTTAACAGGTTCTCTCACGCGCGTTTAGGTTCCTAAAGTGTTCGAGCAGGAAAAACACAACACATCATATCTGGGATAGTTGACAAGAGACAAGCGGAACCATACCGAGAGGATTTTGTCTCCAACGCCTGTACGGCTTTACACAGCAAAGGAGTGAAATTTTAAGAGCATCTACATATTAAGCCATCCTATCGTGACACCTACCAAGCCTTCACTTGTTTAACCAGTGTTGGGCAACCATCATTTTTGCAGCTGCGTCAGGATTTTGTAGGTTCAGACACCTGGACATGTAATTTTTATTTGCTTATACGTGATACATTGTTTTTTCTTTCCGGCAACATCATCTTCTGCTTTCAAGGAACTTTCGTGATAGTAGTTTGAAAAGATGTCAAAACGGGTGGATGAACGGGGGTTTATTCCGCCTTTGCACGCAAGTGATACATAATCTGAATAAAGTAGAATGAAATACATCGCTGAAGTGGAAATTGAAAACTGGGATCTTACAGCACCAACGGTTAACTGTACCGATTTTCAGCTCAGCCATTCACAGTTGCCCCGGGCATAAGATTCTATCGCACAAATGTTGGCACAAGTGATTCGTATTTCAACTATCGTCTTTCTATCCACACTTACCGCATCCAGTTCTGAACATGAGGTCTGTGAACAGAAAATCTTCTCAAGCCATCAAGCCCATTGTGGTCAGTCAGGGGATAGACTTTTACGAAGATGACACCCTAATCTCTCTGAAACAAATGTATCGAGCCCGTCAGCGCTACTTAGCCTGGAGACAGTGATATCGGAAATGTAGGGAGGACAAGTATTTGTCTGTAGCTTTTTGAAGAACATTTTGTACTTTATAATTTTTATTGTTCTTCACACTTATCAGCTTTCTCGAATTCACATGTACACTCGATGTTTCAATCAAAGTAAACCAAATGAATCAGTAATACAAAAAATCATCTTCAAGGTCGCAAGTTCTTCGTTCTCCCTGCGCTTCGTGTCACTTGCGTATAGAATTCTAGAAATTTAAATGTCAACGGAATAAGTCGTCAATTTCGGCGTATCTTTAGACTTATCTGTTGTGAAACTTCTCGCTGCTTCGACCTCAAAATCCCTCTGGAGCAACACGACGGATCACATCCATTTAAAACTTCATTCATTGTAGCAGGAATCTAAAATAACACGCTTTCAAGAAGTCTAGTGCGTCAATTCCTCTTAGTTTCATCTCGTTTTGTCTCCATGTTCATGATCAAGCTTTATGTGTTAATCATGTCCACTACAAAGGTCTTCTATACATGAATTGGATAACAGTCAAATTGAATTTAGATTGAAAAACTGAACGAAATCTTCTGGTTACGGCGCGCGGGCAAACTTGTAGGAACGAAAACACATTTGACCGTTATAACGTACTCTCACAAATAGGTGGTCAGGTGATGGCCCAAACAATGGGTGTCGTTGAATGACATTAAATTTTACAGACAAAAATACTTCTCGGTTGTTGATCTACAGCCTGTTATGAGTATGTTGACGGCCCAATAACAACGAGCAGGCAGCACACTTACGGCCGCATCCGTCTTAACACCACACAGTCGCGACATTATAAACCGTGGGATCTTTGCTCTGCCTGCAAATCACATTTACTCAAAACTCCCTTGAGCTATGACGCGGATTTAAGTCACTCAACACATCCGAAAGATTTACCGACGGAGATCGTTGGGCTGAATTAAGCTACTCTGTCACATGTCACCCATTATATTATGCGTATTTCTCTGACGATCTACATGATTTCTCAGATGTGGCGCCGTGAACAGCGTACAGTGTGGTGATTCCATACCCCCTGAGTATTGTGTCTATCTTGAGCCAACGCGTGTATTTGACGCCCACCTACCGACTCCAAGCATTCCTTGCCCCTTACGTTGCCACAGCGCCAACTTGCTCTGGTCACCTCGCTGTTCGCATTTGAATTCCGTGTGCGCTTCAGTGAGGTAGAGGGTAGGAGTATCCTCCGAAAAAATTGTAGACTGGCACAGAAATTGAGCTATACCGCGTGAACTGATGGTTGGAAACAGTGGTGGTGTTGTTCGCAGATCGGGATTGACGGTTTTGGTATTGATATGTTCTCTGAGCTTGGCATTCAGGTTGCAAACTTTTAATCACCAAGCGAGGTGACATCATTGGTGCGGAAATGTTTCAACGTATAGTTTTGAGCGTGGGGTTTGATGAAGTTTGATGGATGTCTGTTCTTATAAAGCAGTGTGTTGACCTACTGACCCGAATTCTGTTTGCTAGCTTTCCGTCGTGTTTGACCTTTGACCTGACTCCACACTGGCTGATTTCGTTGCTCTTGAAATTGTACCCGATATCTGATTGATTGTTCTTCGAAGTCCTTCAGCTGGAATCTGACTGGATTTTCTCTGTGCCCCTGTCGCACCTTGACCTCGAATCGGATTAGTCGTAGATTGACTGGGTGTGTCGTCACTTTGTTTTGGAATTCCGTGCGATTGATTATCAATTGTCCCTTTTCGACTTTGGTCAGATCATCTCAAGTCGCATTTGGGATTGATGGTGTCCACGTCTCTTCAAATCCTTGGCTCCAACTGGCTCATAGATGTTGTCCGACTCGAAGTGTTTGTTTATTGACCCCGTTGATAAGCACCAAGCTTCGAGAAATTCTCTTGCATGTTTGGTGCTTGCTCGAGTAGGGATTTCTGCGATATTCAAGTTGAAACTGTGCCTGGTTTTATCCTTATGGGCGGAGATCAGGAAAAATTGATCGCGCCTCTTGATTGGCATTTCATGTTCATGCATTCGTGTTGACTATTTCCGTCCGGTTTGGCCGATGTAGTGTTGAATGCCAAAAGTTGCCATTTTGATCAGACTTTTGGAAGCCACGCGATCAAAAGCTTATTACATGTCTATGAACATGACAACTACCTCATTTCCTGCGTCGCCGGACATAGATAAATGGTTTACGGAATCCAACTGACATGTCATACGAGGATACTTACTGAAGAAATCATACTTCGAGAACTCGACGGTGTACACTTTCATTGCCTTTTTGAACATTCTCGAGCATATTGATATGTGGTTGATGGAACGATAATTACTAATGCCCTGTCTTGCATCACCTTTTTGGCAAGGCATAATGCTTGACTTTTTCCAGTGAGGAGGGAAGGTGCTGCATAGAAGTGGTGGTGTGAACAAATTAAGCCAGACGATGAGGGATATACTCACCTCCTTGCTTGGTAGCCACTGGTGAGATGCCATCAGGTCTAGAATAGATTGGAAGTTTAACTGTAGGCGAATACTTCAAATACTAATCAGAATATCACGCGGAACTTCATCTGTTTCCGCCGGCGTATCAACAGGTAATGAGGTGTACTCTTTGCTAAGTTACCGGCAAAATCTGGGTTAAAGATTTCATGTATTGCCACGGGGTCGCCATCAACCGTTATGCCTTTGAAAGTGATAAATTTTATGGTCGCGTCCCACACGGAATTTCTCCGTCTCACCAGCAGCGTCCTTCTCACGTACCTCTGTTCTCTGAACGGCGCGAGTTTCTTTTTGTCCACATGAAGCGGTTGCGTCCGACGTTCCGTGTTTCAACATCTTGCCAGTTTGTATCATCATAGAGGAATCTAGTGTTCTGTAACTCGGTTTAAGCACTTTAAGTCTGTCTGTCTCTTTGCAGTAAGGATTCTAACTTGTGTATGCAGGCCGACCAGTTCTGAATTCATGGGGGCCAGAATGTTGATAAAAAAAGTCAGATGCTCGATACATTCCCTGGCCGCTATGTTTTGGTATGGTGTGAGAAAGAAGGCTTGGGGATCTCAGTAGGAAGGAGGAGACATTCCAACCAACAAACCTGATCAGACTGAAGAATACAACTGTCGGTATGGTAGCCTCATTGAAATCAGACAGACGTTTGATGATACTGTGGTCACTTCCAAGAAACGGTTGTAGAACGATTATTCCTACGGGCCAGAAACCCATGGTGAAAATGAGATCCAATACATAACTCGGTCTAGTGGGCGTCAGGACATGTTTGTTTCATCCATTCAGTTTAATTCACGAAGGAAATTTGGCTTGCTCTGCTGGAACTGAGAATGAGATCCAGGAGATATTAGTTCCCTCAAAGTCACTGCCTCCTATTGGTTTGTGTTCGCAAGGTATGTTTGACCCACGATTCACTATTTCTACACGGTCAGTCATATCATTGTTCATAGCATTGGGCCGTCGAAAGATGCGTCCTATAGGTATCTTGCGTGAATCAATGAGGAAGTTAGCCACAACGAAACTTCGGCTTTATGAACACCAAACTCGTCAAGAATTGCTGCGAAAAGTTGCTGTTTTAGGCAAATGATTCATCCACCACCTCGTCTTGTACGACGAACCCCTACAAAACATGGGATATCTTATGGTGCTCATCTAGCTGATTGAGGTGTCAGGGGAGCACTGCGTTTTAATCACAAGAAAGATATGAATATTACATGAAAGAGAAAAGGATTTAGAAATGCGCATCTCACTTACCGGTGACTTTACGTTCATGGGTGATACAATAATGAGACTGATGAAATTATTCTTTTCTATGGAAAGCACCCATTTTTCTCTCATTTTCTTGTGGGTTTCGCTAATATTTGATTCCACAATAGAATGTGCCGGAGAAATATCATTATGGTAGGACGGCTGAGTATGACATGAGGAGGGGGCCATCTGGAGATGATGAAATATCGAGGGGTGCACTAAAGAAGAACTGATTCGGTGAATATTTGACTTAGTAACATACTCAGGCGGCGACGCACTTGTCGGGGCATACATACTAAAAGCTTGGTCTTCAGTATCATTCGTATTTTAGGCAAAAGGATAAGTTACTACGGAGCTACTGGGTAATGGATGAAAGCAATGAATTCCATTGTAGCCGTAGGCCAGTTTGAGAGCAGTCAGGTGCAACCTGTGCAGACTCGTCTGCGAAGCGTTGTTTCTTAGAACATTATTTTCAGAACCAGGTTCGTGGCGTTTGCGAAGGACTCCTGATTTACAAGTATATCGCAATTTTAAAACCGTATTCCCCAGGAAGCATCGTACAGGACCTGCTGTGAGTTCAGATTTTATGAACCTGCCGTTGCTAATCACACTTACCCTAGGTAATGAGGGAGGATGCTTGCAGTAAGAAGCAGACGACTCCGCTGGTTCAGCCACGACATTAGGCTGCTGCTTCCAGTGCTCTGGTTGACTTTGGGTGCCTTAGATCCAGGACTTTTTCTGGACAATGCCTCGGCTGACGGATAGGACCGCGGAGTACTAGGAGGTGCGTTTTTAACAATATGGTGGGTTTCTCCGAGAAGTTCTGAACACGTCTGATGTCAACAGAGATAGACGTTGTTTGCTTTACGGTATACATCTGGATGGGAAAAGTAACAGCGTTCACGATTGCAAATCGCGGATTAATGAAAGTTTTGTAACAGTCGAAATCGACAGTCAAGTCAATAAGGTTACTGAATGTGGGACGTGCGTACTTCTTTGTGTCGGGACTATTGACTCGGAGTGTTTCCCTCGGGACTGTCGTCCTGTCACCAAACACTTTTTATATGCTACTTATCATCTCTGTACCACCTGATGACCTGTTTGAGTGTGGTCCTAGAAACATTTAGCCGTCAGATGCGCACTACGTCGATAGCCACCCTAACGCCCCTCGACATGTGAACGCGGCGCTTAATAATAAATCCAGCAGAACGACGTCATGTAAGCCTTAGTTATCAGACGCTCACTTCGTGCGGCTCTCCATACCGCCGACTCCGTATGCTCGAATAAATCCGGAGTACGTAGCAAAATGCCACAGCATACAGTAGACAATGTTATACATTTCAATAACCATAGCAAAAATAATAATATCGCATGAGTTCTTTTTTAAAACGTTCCGCTAGCACATTGTTTGCCATAGTAAATGTTATAACCCCATATTTTTTCATCCAACGTGTGGAACTACATTCTCATTTCCCATCCCCATATTATCCCCTGAGCGAGGAAACTTTTCTACGACGGATGGCCGTACTGAACTTCCTCTTAGGTGAGCGATCCGCGAGATGTTCAACTTTTGACGTTTCCGGATAATCGACGAAATCCTGCGTGGGAATCTGCCCAATCGTTCACTGGATTCTGGGATTTCCCGCTCCGCCTCGCCAAAGCCAACCTATCTTGACGTTTTTCGGAAGCCAAGTTTATCTTCTGAATGCAAAACACTCCAACAATGCGTTTGGACATTCTTTCCGGAGTGACCATGAACTATTTAAAAAATTGTCCATCCCACGACTTTGTAGAAAGAAAATCAGTGTAACATCCCATTTGTTTGAGAATAAATCTGTGGAGCGACCGAACAATCCTCTTCTATGTTACGTTCGGCGAAGTTTTCAAAAACTACATTCATTTGCCTATTGACCACGTCCTTCTTGATGGAAGGCTTCATGTTTCGCTACTAATTATCCGTGTTTTGTATGTTTTTCAAAAATCTGCAGTGATCGCGCATAACCCAGCGTGCTTCTCACATAAGCGTCTAGAAAAATATTGAGCCAGCTATACAAGGGATCTTGTATGCCAAAAGATGCCATTTTGATCAGGAGGCGCTTATTAGGCACACGATCAAAAGCCTTTTGCTTGTCCAAGAGTAGGATGATTACTGTATTTCCTGCGTCAACGGACGTCGATATATGATTTAAGAATTCCAGCTGACATGTCATACAAGAGCGTTTACCAAGGGAACCGTGCTGTGAAGGGTTTATAATGTTTTGTGTTCTCAAGAACTCCACCATATGCAACTTTATTGTCCTTTCAAACATCCTCGGGCAGATTGACGTGTGGTTGATGGGACGCTAGTCACTAACGTCCTGCCTTGGACCACTCTCGTGACGAGGCATAATGATTGGGGTTTTTCACTAAAGGGAGAAGGTGTTGGATACAAGTGATAGGTTGAACAAATTGAGTAGGAGGATAGGTATATGCTCACCTGCCTGCTCGACGACCGTTGGTGGGATACCATCTGTTCCAGGATGGATTGAGGGCCTGATGCTAGCTAACTGTGAAAGAACATTTCGAACATCGATCAGAGCATTATTTAAAACTTTATCTGATTTTGATGGGATATTAGCAGGTAATGGGGTGCTTTCTACGCTTAACGCTGCAGCGAACTGTTAGTCAAAGATTGCGCATATCGCAGCAGGGGCATCGACAACCGTTTTGTGTTTGAGTGTAACAATTCTTATGGCAGGGTCACTCACGAAATTTCTCGTCTCAATAGTTGCACTAGTTTCATGAGTGCCTGCTCACCATTGAGCGCGAGTCTCTCTTCGCTCATATGGAGGAGTTGCGTGTGAAGTTCTGTGTTCAAACATTTTGCTTATTCACATCACCAGCGAAAAATCTAGTGTTCTTCCTTACCTCGATTTAAGCATTTTCAGTCTGTCAGTCTTCTTCGCAGTAAGGATTTTACCTTGCACATACGAGCTGAAACGTTTAGATTTAATCGAGACCAAAACGTCGACACAAAACGTTAGGTGTACGATTAATTCTCCGGTAGTCCAATTTAAGGATCTTGGCAGGGACCAGAAGGCATTCCACTCAGTGAATCTGACCGGATGGTAAAATACGACTGTCGGTTTGGTAGCCGCATTGAAATCAAACAGATATTTGATGACATTGTGGTCGCCTCCTGAGAATTGTCGCGAGAAAGATATCTCTACAGACGAAATACATATGGTAAATATAAGATCCAAAATATGGTCTTCTCTGGTAGGCCTTAGGACATGTTGGTTGCAACCATTCAGTTGAATTCATAGAAGGAATTCGGCCTGTTTTGCTGAAGCAAAGAATGATGTTCAGGGGATATTAGGCATGTTAAAATCACCGCCTATTAGTTGGTGTTCGCAAGACATGTTGGACACATGGTTTATTACCTCCAATAGGTCAGTCAAATAATTGCTTGCAGCATTAGGTGGTGTGTAGATGCACGTTATGGGTAGTTCGCGAGAACCAATAGAAACCATTAAACACAACGAGTCTTCTATTTTGTGAAGACTAAACTCATCAAGTGTCACTGAGGAAAACGGCCCTTCTGGGCAAATAATGCGTCCACCACCTCGTCCTGTGAGACAATCCCTACGTAAGGTGTGGCATCTTACGATGCTCATCTGAGCGTCTGGGGTGTTAGGAGAGCATCAAGTCTCAGTTACGAAAATGATATGGAGATTAGATGTGAAGACAAAGAATTTGAAAATGCGCATCTTACTTGTTACATGCAGGCCAGCCGACTCTACTTCGAATGCCCGTGACTTCGCGGACCAACCTTCGGGCAACGTGGACGCACCAGGGGACAACGCTCTTTCGAAGTAGGGGTTCGAACAACAGCTCTGAAAAGAGAAACAATACAAACAAACATGGGCCGAAGGCCCAGTAAGGCATGCACACGACTTACACAAACGAAAGCTAAGACGGCACCGACAACACAGCAGCACGCCCCGTCACACAACTCAAATTCGATTCGTGCGCGCTCGCTGGTTTCGGTTGCGCGTTACATACTAACCAACGATCTTGCGTTCATGAGTAATAAACTTACGGAATTCTTTTTGTCAGATACAGCAGAAAAACTGATAAACTCTTCATGACAGAGGGGGCCGTGGGTTGCGAATTTTCAAATGAAAAGGCCTGATCTAGGGAATGTACCAAGTTCCCGCTCATATTTGTGTGGATGCTGTAAACGTTTGGCTCCATGATAAGAAGTGCTGGAGGAGTGCCAACTTGGTGGGATGACAGAGTGCGACTTGGGGATGGGGGCTAAGTGGTGGTTGATGAAATATGGGGGGTGCACTGAAAAAGACTGGTTTGGCAGATATTCGTGCGGTTGACATGATCAGGTGACGACGTATTCGCTGGGGTATACACACTGGGAACTTGAGTTCTAGTAACACTCATATTTTGGGTAAGAGAATGAGCAACTACGAATCTGTTGGATAATGGATGGTAACCGTGACCCCTAGTATAGTAGTAGGTTGACCTGAAAGCAGTGGGAGACAAACTGTGCAGTTTTTCCTGCAAAGCGTTGTTTCTTAGAACGTGGTTCTTGAAGTCAGCTGCATGACTCCTGTAAAGTTCTTTTGGTTTACCCTTATATTGCAAATCCCGAATTTTGTTCTCTGGTGAGCAGTTTACAGGTCTTACCGCTGACTTAGAGCATTGCTCAGGTGTTTTTTATTTGCCGTTGGTGTTTCCGATTACTCCATATAACGAAGAGGAATTCCTCTGGTAAGAAGTGGATGGCCCTGCTTGCGCAGCCGCGTCATTATCATGGGCATCTAAGCTGCCCCTTCTAGTGTTCTGAGTAACTGCGGATGCCCTAGGTCTAGGACTTTTTCCAGTCAAGGCCTTGGTTGACAAAGGGAGAAGTTGAAAACTGAGGGATGTGTTTATAACAATAATCATGAGTTTCGTTGAGGAAACTTTAACGCGCCTGGCATTATCAGAGCTAGACGTGGTATGTTTTTAAGCGTTTGCATGGGCTGGCGACGGAAAGGAGTTTCCAGCTGTAGCTTGCGGGTTCAACGAGCTCGTGAAGCAGTTCAGATCTCTAGTAAGATCAATGAGATTGCTGGCTGTTCTTTTCTTGAGAAAAATTGGCTCGCAATATTTCCCTCTGGAATAGCGTCTTTTCACCAAACACTTTTATGGACTTGAAATTTGTGCCACGCCTGATTTGCTCTTGTATCCTGACAAATTCTTTTGCTAAAAGTTCACTTGTGAACTGTTACAGAAATGCACAGTACTTTTGCTGCACCTTCCTGCGAAGTCTTAAACAGCGGCACTCTTGTTCTTTCGTCATACTGGCTTTGAGTAAGATGCTTTCCAGCGACAACAGAGGTGTTCTGTCAGGTACGTTAAACACCACCACTTCGCTCGCACAGCGTAGCCGCTCGTGCAATTCCGTAGCTACAGTGCCAATAGTGGTTCCAGCCGCTAGAAGGTCTTTGTGATTAAGGGTAGTCTGATGGTGGATGTTACTTGAGGCACGCATAATGCCTAATAGCGGATTTAATTTGTGCAAAATCTCGGCCACCTCCTCGTTCATCACGGTGTAGTTTTGCTATTCCAGCCCCCAATTTCCTTATTTTTCTAGCTTGATCTACGTGTACATTGGTAAAGGAAACTGAACATGGTTTGGTGTTGTTCCTTTTGTGTGATGTGCTAAGATTTGCTTATAAAACTGCCGTGTTGGCGGCGGTCTTGATCTTCTCTACGATAGAAGGGGTGGAGCAGGTGTTGACCGAACAATCTGAAGATTTTACACCATTTTTACCGTCATCATGCCACTTTTGTGCAGAAATGATCGCCTGACGGCTGGTAATTTCTAAAAGTTGGCTAACTTAGAAAGAATCCCTGTATGAGATCCACTTTTATCAATAGATTATGTTCAAAAAGCCTCGAAGCAAGTAAATATGACAAAATACAACAAACGGTTCGTAAATTTGAGTGATCAAATGGTAAAAACGGGATATGCACTAGCACGCAATAATAAGTGACCTTTTTCGAACCATGCGCCAATTATCCTTCTAGGGTCTTTACGTTTGGCTGAGGCACCTACATGTCCAAACAAACAATCTTCAAGCTTCAAAATGTTTGGTTCTAGGAAGCTTACTTGAACACTATATGCATGAGACAGTCCAACATACAGTCCCAACTTTTTAAGCGTTGTTCCAGCGCTCTTCCTTTGGTTTGCACTTCATCCGAACATGCAGGTTGTCTGTTTGGGATAAATTCTCGTAGAATCACATGCATGGGTCGCTGTACAATAACGGAGACATTGGTTATTCCAACTCGCATTGTTTCAAATTCATACAATCCCGCCTAAACAGTAAATGTCGTCCTTTGCCTGTCGTTAGGATGGGTCTCAACTTACCAAAAAACAGAGGTTGAATCTGGTTTTGTAGACGTCCCTGTTCCCTCGATTGCTCCCAGCAGCACACATATGTAGTTGCAACAGAGAACCCTTCTAATCCACGCAGTTTAACTGCCCGCAGTTTATTAATGGTCTTAAGGATTCATCCTCTTTCCCGAACATTACTGCTAGCGATACCCACGGCGACGTTGAAGACAGCGTAACACCACCTCACAGCATCGGTTCAGCCACTATCTCGAGCGCTTCTCAGTACTGCGCTATAACTAGTTAAGGATGCTGTCCGGTTGTTAGCGCAAACGCTGCATAGACTTCGTGATGCTGTAACATGCAGGCCAGCCGACTCCACTCTGGATGCCC